>CM029541.1:11479648-11626089 GCA_017141395.1 Laodelphax striatellus | reverse complement strand
TTGTCGCAGTACAAAGAGCACTTCTCCAAGTTGGCAGTGGATGCCGTTCTACGTCTGAAGGGATCCGGAAACCTTTCTGCCATTCAGATCATTCGCAAAAAGGGAGGCGCCCTATTTGATTCCTTCCTTGATGATGGTATAATGTGCTTTCATCCTCTTTAATATAATTTCTAGCTATAATGCTGAGTCCGCACTGCTGAGTTAGATAGATAGATATTACGTCTGGTTAGCCAATAATGGCGTCAGACAAGTCAAAGTCAAGTGTCATAAATGCAAGACACTGGTCATGTTATTTGATAATATTCTCAATTCAGACAATTATTATTAGTCTCTTCATTGTAGTAATTAAAATAATCCTTTAAACTATAAAAGCACTCATTCATTAAAAATAATTTCAATCTTCGTTTAAAATCAGAGATCCTTAATTTTTTTCAAGCTCTAAGCTTGTACGTGGATAATGGGAAGGATGATGATGAGAGATGAATGGACCTACAGCTTTAGGTGGGTTACGAACAACAGGGGAGCGATTTTGAAGCTCATAAATTTTTGTATTTAGAGGAGCCGGTCACCGTTACAACGGGAGTGGTAGGCGCTGTCTCTTATCTAATCTCACCGATTAGCCTCGCCTCTGCCACAAGTTTCCTTCAACCCAATCGGTAGTACCTGATTTATCTTCCTCGCATTATAATTGGGGTTTTCTTCATATAGCAGGATCCTTTTAACTTGTAAGAAAACATTTTACTCGGCCACCAGTACAATACTTAACCTACAAATGCTGAATCTCGCAGATTATTGAAAAGGTCTTTTAAAAAGTTATTCTTTGAAAGGTCTTCTTTTTAAAAAGGTCTTTTAAAGACTTTAAAGGTCTTTAAGACTTTTAAGCCTTTTGATTATTGTGTCGAAATCACTGTTTAATTATTACCGAAACAGCTGATTTATGACAAGTTAAAAGGATCCTGCTATACAAAGACAATCTATGGTACTCCAAAAAGTGTTCTTATGCCGTGTATTAAGAGCGTGCTTCTTGTTGATAAGATGGAGTGAGAACTTTCTAATATAAATACACATTTCGAGAATGTAGAGACAGGGTACTCCGACGTCCAGCTGCGAGCACGCCCGTCCATTTACTCGGAGTACGCATCCAGTCTATGCACCGATTAGTCAACACACACCGATTAGTCATTGTGCCGTTATGAAGCAACACAATGTGAATTCACCGTGACCAAACGTGACCATTATCGTCTTCAGTCTTGACCATCGATTAGTCAAGACAAGACAAGATTAGTCACGTTTAGTCTCAGTACTTCACATAGTTGCTTATGAAGCAGCACACACCGATGCAATGACTAATCGGTGTGTGTTGCTTCATAAGCATCAATGTGAATTACTGTGACTAAACGTGACTAATATCGTCTTGTCTTGACTAACCGGTGTACGCCTAGCCTTAGATACCAATTTGATCTTGGACCCACCGCATTAGGAATACATTTTTCTTCTCTAATAATATGATTCCCTGTATTTCATTCAGGCTTCCTGTTGGACAAGAAAATAGGCCAGCACCAGCCTAAGCGTATTGAGAACGCTAAAATCCTAATCGCCAACACACCGATGGACACAGATAAGATCAAGGTGTTCGGATCCAGAGTGCGCGTCGACTCCATGGCCAAGATTGCCGAACTCGAAGTGGCTGAGAAGGAGAAGATGAAGGACAAGGTGGAGAAGATCATCAAACATGAATGCAACGTCTTCATTAACAGGTATGTCGATCCATCTCGTTTGATTACTCTTTGAAACAAAGTAAATTACTCTAATCTGAAGCGGCTTGTAGACGGGGAATTGAATTGCTGCCTTTATTTTTCCTTGGAGGGCGAAGTTGAGGCGCAGCCGGCCCCCTCTTACACTCAACCCTCCTATACAATTCTAGCTTACTTACTAATTTAATAGATTGAAAAAAAAATTCTTTAAATTACAAATCCCAAAAAATATATATATTCATACAGGGTGATCGTAAAGTCACGCAACCCAATGTTTGAAGCCGTGTAGGAATGACAGGTGAATTTGTAAAGTATGATTTGCATATGTGAATTTTTCGTCCAGTAGTACAGCAGGTGGGTGCACTGCCAGATGACGCCATCGGGCGACAATTAGCAAGAAATCAGTTTGTTTGTTCAGTTCAAGCCACAATGTCTTTTACGCAAGAACAACGTATTTCTATCTTTTTGAGTTACTGTGAATCGAAATCCTACGCAAAGTGTCAAGAACATTTTTCCAATGCCTTTCCAGATGCTAAAGTACCAAACAAATCGACCATATATGTCGTTTGTTTCATCGTTTTCGGGATACAGGTAGCGTGAATGACCGTAATCGTACCGGCCGACCAAGTGTTTTGACTGACGACAGACTGCAGACGATAAGTAAAACGTGCATTCGTTCTCCAAAAAGTCTCTTCATAAACTTTGAAAGAAAAATCAATAACACATTACAGCTTTTTAAGACTGTTATCATTTTGGGTTGCGCGACTTTACGATCACTCTGTATAATCAAAAAATGATTAATATTGACACACATTATAGAGAGAATAAAAAAAAGTAGAGACGAAAAGTTACTGGCGGCCAGTACTTGCCTCTTCAACTTACTGCTTATGTTACTGCTTCCACCAAACGGATGTTACCTCAAGGCTAGGCGTACAGCGTTGAACAAGACAAGACGATTAGTAATGTTTAGTCAATAGTATTAGTTGCTATGAAGCAACACACACCGGTTAGTCATTGCATTTGTGTGTGCTGCTTCATTAGCAACTATGTAAAGTACTGTGACTAAACGTAACAAATCTCGTCTTGTCTTGTCTAGTTGCTAATGAAGCAGCACACACCGATTAGTCATTGCATCTGTGTGTGCTGCTTCATTAGCAACCAGACAAGACAAGACGAGATTAGTACGTTTAGTCACAGTATTGCTTCACAGTTGCCATGAGCCAAACACACACCGGTTAGTCATTGCACGGTGTGTGCTGCTTCATTAGCAACTATGTAAAGTACTGTGACTAAACGTAACAAATCTCGTCTTGTCTTGTCTAGTTGCTAATGAAGCAGCACACACAGATGCAATGACTAATCGGTGTGTGTTGCTTCATAAGCAACTATGTGAAGTACTGTGACTAAACGTGGCTAATCTTGTCTTGTCTTGACTAACCGGTGTACGCCTAGCCTAAGAACGTAACACACACCGATTAGTCATTGCATTTGTGTGTGCTGCTTCATTAGCAACTATGTGAATTACTGTGACTAATCTCGTCTTGTCTTGTCTAGTTGCTAATGAAGCAGCACACACAGATGCAATGACTAATCGGTGTGTGTTGCTTCATAATCAACTATGTGAAGTACTGTGACTAATCTTGTCTTGTCTTGTCTTGACTAACCGGTGTACGCCTATACGCCTAGTCTAAGAACGTAACCTTTGAGTTGACGTTTCTTCTAACTAGAATATGTTTTTATTTCACCAGAAACAATAATCACAAAATACATTTGCAGAAATAAAATACAGTTGTAAGTTATAGAAATTTTTAAGAATTCCATATAACCTTAGCCTACTTAAAATAAAAATTGAAACTAAAGATGCTAACCCATTTATTAGGAGCAAGGTAAAATTATAACAGCATACAAACTACTTATTGAAGTTCATGAAAATAATCAAAACCGCATGAAAAATAACAATACAGCTTTCCAGTGAAATAAAGAGTGACTTCGACACAATAATCATAAGGCTTGAAAGTCTTAAAGACCTTTAAAGTCTTTAAAAGACCTTTTTAAAGAATACCTTTCAAAGAATAACTTTTTAAAATACCTTTTCAATAATCTGCGAGATTCAGCATTTGTAGGTTAAGTATTGTGATATTGCTCTTTGAAACAGCTGATTTATGACAAGTTGAATTGAATCCTGCTATACTTATGTCAAGTGGCAGCCGATTAAAGAATAATTGTAATTTGATTTGACCACCAGACAGCTGATCTACAACTACCCGGAACAGCTGTTTGCGGACGCGGGCGTGATGGCGATCGAGCACGCCGACTTCGACGGCATCGAGCGGCTGGCGCTGGTCACCGGCGGCGAGATCGTCTCCACCTTCGACCAGCCCGGCAAGGTCAAGCTCGGCCAGTGCCAGCTCATCGAAGAGGTCAGTCACTGCCACACACCAACAATAAGTATGTAGTAAGCAATAAAATGTTTGGGAATGACTAGTTCAATGGCTAAAGCCACACTACTAAGAGCTACGCTCGGTGCTACCGTGGAAACAGGCATTAATAACATGCGATAATGATTAACATAATGCCGCAATCACAGGGCAGAAGTCTCGATATGAAATTCTATTTTATAATTATAAACTGATTTTTACGTACATAGCCCTATACTTAACATGTGAAATTGCCAGAAAAAAACGTATATGATTATCCGACAGAGGGCAACATCGTAGAGTCTCACATCGAAAGGAACAATTCAATTCAATCAGTGGCGTAACGTTTGCCAACTGGGCCCCCCCGCCAAAAATAATTCCGGGCCCCTCCTTCTAAAATCTCACGCCCCTCTCATAAGCCTGGTTTTCATTAGTAGAGTTAGTGGTAGAGTTCCCTAACAGTTCCCTAACGAGTACTAACTATCTTGTGAACTCTCCCAATGAAAACGTTCATAGTAGAGTAGAGTGATGGTAGAGTACTTGTTTTTGGTGGAGTAGAGTGGGATAGCACCTCAGGATAGTACCTACCACTTGCCTTCCCCACCACTGCTTCTCACTCTACTCACCACCATCCTAAAGAAAACAGTCTCGAGCTAGTAGAGTAGAGTCTGCTACTAGAGTAGAGCTGGCAGAGTAGTGTCATTTGAAGGTTAGATCTGTTCACTAGACAAGACAATTTACGTACTATTCTCAATTGTAGTGCAAACAGCCACTGACCAAGTGAGTATAGTAGAGTTAGTACGGTAGAGTTAGTATGCTAGTTACTCTACCGCTAACTCTACTAAAGAAAGCCAGGCTTTAGCCCATATTCCCTGAACCGCAACCATTAAACTCATTAATGAGAGCATACCTCATGAGTGAATAACATATTATACAATATACATGTAATAAAATAAAACATGCTCTTGATTCAATTCTACAATAATTGTAATAATTATTAGTGATTTATAATAATTCATAAAAAAATGGTTACTAGATTAAAGTAGCCTGGTGTGACACAGGCTTTACTAACATATTACAAACAGACACAAAGGCAACACTCATTTTGAAAGCTAGCAAAATATTTTTGTTCACTTGAAGGAAAGAAAGATAGTAAAGACGGAATAATTGAAAATCGAACATCATAATACTGAAAATACGTGTAGGAATGAAATATGAATAATTTTTTTACCGTAATAAAGAATTAAAACCCACTTTCACAAGCTCACTGCTGACAGCTCATTTCACAAATTTCTAAAAATGAAATTTTAGAAAAATTTTTGAAAATGAAATAATGAATTGAGATTGACTGAGTAAGCTATAGGCTATTCTTTGACAACTCTTGCAGTCTATTTCTATTATGATCAGGAATTCGATGGGCGAAACAATATATATTTGTGTAAACAGTCTGTGTCTGGGGACCGGATGTCTGTCTCCATTCAATGATTTGTAAACAAAATTCATTATTTTCCGATAAGCTACTTTAAACCAGCAGACCTTTTGTTAATATTGTGCAACTATTTACGTTCTTCCGTCATAACAACTCTCTGGCAATTTTTAATTAACTGACATTCTAATTGTTGATGCATAATTTTTTTTTACAATGACAATAATGAATTATTGAAATTTGTGTGCATGGTTGTTAATTGCCCAAAATAAAACTTTTGCTTTTCTTGTTCAATCATTACTTTAATTTTATTTCTTAAAAAAAAAATGATATTATTTCAGTTGCCTGGGCCTCAAGGGCCTGGGCCCCGCGCTGCTTTGCGGTAAGTTACGCCACTGAATTCAATCATTTATTCCTCAAAAATACATGTCATATAAAGTTGTACAGAATCAAACATACAGAATGAATATTCATAAATTTCACAAAGTGCAGCAAAGATTTGTAGATACATGAATAATAACTTATTACGAATCATTACAATACTTATGATTGTATATTATAATACCAATGAATATTTACATAGAATACTTGACTTTACAGACGTACAATCACTACTACATCACCATTAACTATAATTAGGTATAAGGTATTATTATAAGGTTATAATAAGATATAATTGCTACCTTACTTTCTTCTCTTCTTCTTCTTCTTCTTCTCTTCTTCTTCTTCTTCTTCTTCTTCTTCTCCTTTTTCGTCTCCTTCTTCTTATTCTTCTTTTTCTTCTCCCTCCTCCTCCACCTCCTCCTCCTTCCTCCTCCTCCTCCTCCTCCTCCTCTCCTCCTCCTCCTCCTCCCTCTTCTCTCCTCTTCCTCCTCCTCCTCCTCTTCCTCTTCCTCCTCCTCTCCTCTTCCTCTTCCTCTTCCTCTTCCTCTTCTCTTCCTCTTCCTCTTCCTCTTCCTCTCTCTTCCTCTTCCTCTCCTCCTTCCTCCTCCTCCTCCTCCTCCTCCTCCTCTTCCTCTTCCTCTTCCTCTTCTTTCCCACTCATAATTCCCTTTTCCCTTTTAATAGCTACCTTACTATTGAGACAAAGTGAAACTATAATAGTGGTTGTGTTTGTGTTCAGGTGTAGATTGGCGAAGACACACTGCTGAGGTTCTTCTTCTTCTTCTTCCTCCTCCCTCATAATTCCCTTTTCCTTATAACTGCTACCTTACTATTGAGACAAAGTGAAAATCTAGTGGTTGTGGTTGTGTGCAGGTGATGATTGGCGAAGACACACTGCTGAGGTTCTTCTTCTTCTTTTTTTTCCTCCTCCTTTTCCCACTCATAATTCCCTTTTCCGTTATAATTGCTACAGTACATCTTACTATTGGAGACAAAGTGAAACTATAGTGGTTGTGGTTTTGTTCAGGTGTAGATTGGCGGAGACACTGCTGAGGTTCTTCTTCTTCTTCTCCTCCTCCTCCTCTCCCCACTCATAATTTTTCCCTTATAATTGCTACCTTACTATTGAGACAAAGTGAAACCATAGTGGTTGTGGTTGTGCAGGTGATGATTGGCGAAGACACACTGCTGAGGTTCTTCTTCTTCTTCTTCTTCTTCTTCTTCTTCTTCTTTTCTTCTTCTTCTTCTTCTTCTTCTTCTTCTTCTTCTTCTTCTTCCCACCATAATTCCCTTATAATTGCTACCTTACTATTGAGACAAAGTGAAACTATAATAGTGGTTGTGGTTGTGTGCAGGTGATGATTGGCGAAGACACACTGCTGAGGTTCTTCTTCTTCTTCTTTTTTTTTCTTCTCCTTTTCCCACTCATAATTCCCTTTTCCCTTATAATTGCTACCTTACTATTGAGACTAAAAGTGAAACTATAGTGGTTGTGGTTTTGTTCAGGTGATGATTGGCGAAGACACACTGCTGAGGTTCTTCTTCTTCTTCTTCTTTTTTTCCTCCTTTCCCACTCATAATTCCCTTTCCTTACAATTGCTACCTTACTATTGAAAAAAGTGAAAATTTAGTGGTTTTGTTCAGGTGATGATTGGCGAAGACACACTGCTGAGGTTCTTCTTCTTCTTCTCCTTTTTTTCTTTGCCTTTTCCCACTCATAATTCCCTTTCCCTCCTTGCTAGCTACCTTACTCTTGAGACAAAGTGAAACAGTTGTGTTTGTGTGCAGGTGATGATAGGCGAGGACACACTGAGGTTCTTCTTCTTCTTCTTCTTCTTCTTTTTCTTACATAATTTATAACAGCTGCTACCTTACTATTGAGTGACAAAGTGAAAATAATATAGTGGTTGTGTGATGATGGCGAAGACACACTGCTGAGGTTCTTCTTCTTTTTTTTTCCTTCGCCTTTTACCATAATTCCTTTTCCTTACAATTGCTACCTTACTATTGAGACAAAGTTAAACTATTAATAGTGGTTGTGTTTGTGTGCAGGTGATGATTGGCGAAGACACACTGCTGAGGTTCTTCTTCTTCTTCTTTTTTTCCTCCTCCTTTTCCCACCTCCATAATTCCCCTTTTCCCGTATAATTGCCACCTTACTATTGAGAGACAAAGTGAAACTATAATAGTGGTTGTGTGCAGGTGATGATTGGCGAGGACACACTGCTGAGGTTTTTCTTCTCTTCTTCTTCTTTTTCTTCGCCTTCTTCCACTGATAATTCCTTTGCCTTATAATTGCTACCTGACTATTGAGAGACAAAGTGAAACTATAATAGTGGTTGTGGTTGTGTGCAGGTGATGATTGGCGAAGACACTGCTGAGGTTCTTCTTCTTCTTCTTTTTTTCTTATTTCCCACTATAATTCCCTTTATAATTACAACCTTACTATTGAGACAAAGTGAAAATAATTATAGTGGTTGTGGTTGTGTGCAGGTGATGATTGGCGAAGACACACTGCTGAGGTTGTTGTTCTTCTTCTCCTTTTTTTCTTCGCCTTTTCCCACTCATAATTCCCTTCTCCCTTATAATTGCTACCTTTCTATTGAGAGACAGAGTGAAACTATAGTGGTTGTGTTTGTGTGCAGGTGATGATTGGCGAAGAAGACACACTGTTCTTTTCTTCTTCTCTTCTTTTTTATAATTGTTCCACTATAAAGTGAACTAACATTTGTAATGCAGGTCTTCTTCTCTTCTTCTTCCACTCATAATATGATTTGTTATAATGTGTGTGTGTGATGATTGGCGAGACACACTGCTGAGGTTTTTCTTCTTCTTCTTCTTCTTTTTTTTCCTCCTCCTTTTCCCACTCATAATTCCCTTTTCCCTCCTAATTGCTACCTTACTATTGAGAGACAAAGTGAAAATAATATAGTGGTTGTGGTTGTGTGCAGGTGATGATTGGCGAGGACACACTGCTGAGGTTCTTCTTCTTCTTCTCCTTTTTTTCTTCCTTTCTATAATTGCTGAGACAAAGTGAAACCATAATAGTGGCTGTTTGTGTGCAGGTGATGACACACTGTTGTGGCGGCGTGCCGCTGGATATGAGGCAGCGCACATTGCGATCCGCGGCGTGTTAGAGATATTAGCATTCTATATTTGAGTTGGCCAGTTACAAACTCGGCCAAGTCCTATTTCAAAATAATTATTTATGTACCTAGTGCGTAAAGTAGCACTTTGCTGCACCGAAAGAAACTATTACGCACGAGCCACAGGCGAGTGCGGAATAGTTTCTTGAGTGCAGCAAAGATACTTTGAGCATGTGTAACATATTAAATTCTTCCTACAGTTACCTTTAAATGTGATCAAACTTCAAAATCCTAATCTAGCAAGAAGAGTCTAGCAACAAGATAACGAAAATTCTGATAAAAGTACTTCAATCCAATCAATACATTCATTAAAACACATTGAAACCACTAAATAATAGATAGCAATAAAGTATTGATGATACCTTAATGATTTAATTGAATTCTATCTCAAAATCCTGTTTTGTTCCTATCTCGCAATGGTTAAAATCCCCCATGCTGTTCACTCTCTCACCTAGAGCGCACTGATCAGGTCTATTAGCTACTCCTCAATAGGTTATGTTAGGTTATGATAGCGGAAACAATTAGAACATCAGCAAAAACGAAAGAAAAACAAAATGAATAATTGAAAATCAAGATGGGAAGAAACAGAGAATAATTCAGAGAATATCCAAAAAATAAGAAAAGATAATACATCACAAAAATAATTGAAATAACAATACTGAAAATTGAAAGTGAGACTGAAATGCAGCGACTAAACTCACAGAGGCAGTGGCTACGCAGAACACATCCGCAGCCGTGTTCGGCGTTGCCAACATGATTTCAAGAGCTTGATAACCTTATCAGCAGCAAACATTTTAAGAAATTGAGATATTAGGTTGCAAATCTGGAGTGCGATAATTTTCTTTACGCACTAGAACGTTAAGAAAGCAATTAGGTACTGGAATCAGGGCAGGAACAGCCACATTATGAGGTAACTGTAGGAAATAGTTATTTTTGTACCTAGTGCGTAAAGTAGCACTTTGCTGCACCGAAAGAAACGATAACGGAATAGTTTCGTGAGTGCAGCAAAGATACTTTGAGCACGTGTAACATATTAAATTTTTCCTACAGTTACCTTTAAATGTGATCAAACTTCAAAATCCTAACCTAGCAAGAAGAGTCTTTAGAGATTTAGAGTAAATATGGCAGATCTTTTTTAGTAGGCTCCTAAATCACCCCTACCATCAAATTAACTTTGTATTACAGGATATCAAGCCGTTCTCATAGTTTTCACCCACTCTGACAATGTAAATATGTCGCATTACATTACGCCATCGTATTAAGGTCGCCATCTTTCCTACGTAATTTTTAAGAAATACTCGAAGTGTTTTGGAGTTTTTCTTACAAATTCTCAAATTTGCTTAGTATTTTGGTGTAAGATGAAATGAGTTAAGATGACTAATAGATCCATGGATTTATTTCAGTATAAATCGTGTCGTACTAATTTAATGTTATATTCACCTATATATCAGTTTGTTAAGTTAGCTAATAGTATTGCCCCTGAAATTGACATATTTACTATTTCTCCTTTATTGTTTTACAAATTTGTTAAGTCTTCAAATTACTTTTAGTAGATACCTCCTTGTTTTCTAAATTTAAATATTAAATCTAAACTAGGCTATTGTAATTTTGATGATCTCAAAGTTGTGTGTATTTTTTGTTTCGTTTCTCAACTACTGCTGTAACATTGTATTATTTTGTTCAGTTACAGTGTAATTGGAGTCTCGACTCTGTTCTGTAACTCTTGTAAATAAATGAATAAATAAATATTAACACTTTGAAAAACATGCGTTCTTTATGCGCCACCCTGTACTTTCAAAATGCTGTTGTTGCAACATGTGTGTGCAGGTTGCAGCGAGATGGTGATGGCGTGCGCGGTGATGGAGGCGGCGGCGGAAGACGGCAAAGGAGGCGATGGAGGCGTACGCCAAGGCGCTGATGATGCTGCCACCACCATCGCCGACAATAACGACTCGGCGCAGCTGGTCAGAGCTGCGTGCCGCCCATGTCAAGGGACACAACACGTCCGGCCTGGGTGAGTGCAAACATTATTCATTCTAGGTTAGGTTAAAGCCCAGTAGGTTAGTTTTCTAGTATTCTGATAATATTATAGACGAGTAGCTGACAAACACCAGCGCTCAAGTGAGAGACAGAGGAACAACTTGTCGGGATAGAAGATGGGTTAACATTGAATCAAATGTAAAAATGTCTGTTTTCAAATCCATCGTATTTGATAAATATTCAGCCAAAATATTCCAGTAACTTATAAAATCAAAGCTAGGATGTTTAAGAACACTTCAGTTGCCTTTTAAGAGAGAAAAACAAATATAATTTTAATTTGACCCTCTTTCCAAAAGCATTCCTTTCCAAAAAAGAGTAAGATAGGTACTGATATAAAATATAATATTGAACGTGAATAGATGAAATATAGAAAATATAAGATGTAAATATAATATTGTGATTGAATTAAATATTATTTGTGTAAAATAGTTGATGTCTCTGGAATAATAATGTCTTTTTTACTCCTGACATTGATTGTTGCACATATAATATTGAACGTAAATAGATGAAGTATGGAAAATATAAGATATAAATATAATGTTGTAATTGAATTAAATATTATTTGTGTGAAATAATTTATGTCTCTGGAATAATAATGTTTATTATACAAACCATACTGATGGTTACACATAGCGGGAAGTTCAAACTTCAAAAACCTAACCTAGCAAGAAGAGTCTAGCAACAAGATGACGAAAATTCTGATAAAAGTACTTTAATCCAACTGATACATTCATTAAAACACCTTGAAACCACTAAATAATAGATAGCAATAACGTATTGATGATACATTAATGATTTAATTGAATTCTATCCTAAAATCGTGTTTTGTTCCTATCTCACAATGTTAAAATCCCGACAAGTTGTTCACTCTCACCTAGAGCGCGCTGATCAGGTCTAGGAGCTGCTCCTCAATGGCGAGCCATGTCCCGGAGTAGGTTTGAATTGTTGTGCAAAAGTAGCAGCTAAGTAAGCACAGTATAATATTTGGATCATCTACTCTATAGAAACAAATAGTCCAATGCACACTTAAAGCAGCTGTTTTGGTGTGCATTGAACTGTTGGTTTGTATAGAGTAGACAATCATATGATCCAAATGTTGCTAGTTGCCTATTGCTTATTGCTCCAGTGTACGACCAAGTTAAGTGATAGTAATTAGCTAGATAGTGTAACTAGAATTAATAGTGTAAACATTATTAATTCTAGGTTAGGTTGAAGCCCAGTAGGTTAGTTTTCTAGTATTCTAATAATACATCATAATAATACATAATAATAATCTGTATTATAAAGGGTCGATTACATGTGGCGAGTTTTCTAGCTACTATCCGGCTTTTTGGGGAGGCTACCGTAGCATCGACACAACTTAGCATCGACAAACGTCGATGTACAGAGTGGTTCAAAAAAATTTGTTATGAAAGAACATCATAGAACCGTCTGTCATATTAAAGAGTATTTGAAGAAGAGAAGATGATTCCAGATCGAGCAGAGCATTCAAACCTCCTCAAACGTGTTATTCTGATCAGGCGTAACAAAGTTGCCGTTTTGTTTCAAATCATCTGGATGGATATTGATGATTTGAAACAAGAAATAACAGCAGATTATCAAATTGTTACGCCTGATATGCTACAGTGAGGGAAAGAGTTTGAGGAGGTTTTAGATATTGCTCGAGTGTCTGGAGAGTCATATGAACATCTCTGAACTTGTTTGTGAGTGAAAAAAACTTCTTTAATTACTCTTTGAAATGATGTATAACAGAAGGTTCTGTAATGTTTCTTTCATAAGATACAAATTTTTAAAGTTGTGGTATTCTTTTTTAATCACTCTGTATTATCATTGATTACAAATTTATACATGATGGGTGGAAACTGCTCAAAATTTCTTATACGAAGGTAATTTGACAGTGGGTGACATTGGGGATTGTACTAAAATTGAAAATACTACATTACAGTGACCTCAAAAATCCGGTCCGCCATCTTGGATCCACCATAATGAATCTAACTTCATTTTTTTAAATGGGAAAGTGGTCATGTTATATTTATAGCACGATCCTTTCAACTTGTCAGAAATCTGAGCTGTTTTGGTAATAATTAAACAGTGACTTCGACACAATAATCAAAAGACTTGAAAGTCTTAAAGACCTTTAAAGTCTTTAAAAGACCTTTTTAAAGAAGACCTTTCAAAGAATAACTTTTTAAAAGACCTTTTCAATAATCTGCGAGATTCAGCATTTGTAGGTTAAGTATTGTGATATTGCTCTTTGAAACAGCTGATTTCTGACAAGTTGAATTGGATTCTGCTATAGTCCAATGCACACCTAAAGCAGCTGTTTCGGTGTGCATTGAACTATTGGTTTGTATAGAGTAGACAATCATATGATCCATATGTTGCTAGTTGCCTATTGCTTATTGCTCCAGTGTACGACCGGGGTTAAGTGATAGTAATTAGGTAGATAGTATAACTAGAATTAATAGTGTAAACATTATTAATTCTAGGTTAGGTTAAAGCCTAGTATGTTAGTTTTCTAGTATTCTGATAGTATTATAAAGGGTCGATTACATGTGGCGAGTTTACCAGCTATAGCACGATTCATTTGACTTGTCAGAAATCAGCTGTTTTGGTAATAATTAAACAGTGACTTCGAAACAAATTTCCGTCTGCTGTAAATTATGAGAAAGAGAGAGAGCGAGTCAGTGTGAGAGTGAGACAAGATTATTTCAGCTGCTGAGACAGTGCATTTCAATCACATGATCACTCGTGAAATATAGCACGATCCATTTAACTTGTCAGAAATCAGCTGTTTTGGTAATAATTAAACAGTGACTTCGACACAATAATCAAAAGACTTAAAAGTCTTAAAGACCTTTAAAGTCTTAAAATACCTTTTTAAAGAAGACCTTTCAAAGAATAACTTTTTAAAAGACCTTTTCAATAATCTGCGAGATTCAGCATTTGTAGGTTAAGTATTGTGATCGTCGATCATATGTTTTCTGACAAGTTAAAAGGATCCTGCTATACTATCCGGCTTTTTGGGGAGGCTACCGTAGCATCGACACAACGTAGCATCGACAAACGTCGATGTATTATAGACTTTTTAAAGTCTTAAAGACCTTTAAAGTCTTTAAAAGGTCTTTTTAAATAATACTTTTTAAATAGACCCTTTTAAAGTCTTTGCAATAATCTGCAAGATTCAGCATTTGTAGGTTGTCGATGCTACGTCATGTCGACGCTAACGTTTGTCATGGCTTCCCCAAAAAGCTGGATAGTAGCTAGTAAACTCGCCACATGTAATCGACCCTTTAGTAGCTTAATTATAATGATTTAATTCATGTATCATTGATTACAAATTTACTATCTATCTCTATAATATGTAAAAGCGAAATGGCACTCATTCATTCATCTATCAGAACTAAAAATCTACTGAAACAAATGCGTTCAAATTTGGCATACATGTTCAGTTGCACCTTCAGACGCGCGCTAAGAAAGTATTTTGAAAACATCCCAAAGATACTCCCAATATTCGCGTTTTTTCTAGCGATTTTGTGTGTTTTCTCAGCGTTTTTTCTAGCGATTTTGTGTGTTTTCTCAGCTTTTTCGAGATTTTATCGGCAGAAAATGTTGAAATTTGGTACTTGGGTTCGTTTGAGGTCTAAAAATAATCTGTTGAAAAATGTTTGAGATTCTCCCAAAATTACGCCAGAACTCGGCGTTTTTTGCGGTTTTCCTTGCGTTTTTGCAGATTTTTCAACAACGACTGAACTAAGAACGTTTAAACCTTATATACAGGTTGAGCTAAGGTATAAGAAGAATTTAACAGAAGTTTTTAAAAATCGTCCTCAAACTACGCCTGATATTGACGTTTCTCCTTTTTGAGCGTTTTTTATCGACATATCGATGTTCACTGTGTCAATGGGGGCGGAACCCCCTTGTGAGCGCGAAGCTCTAGCTTATGTAAATTATTCTGCCAGGGGTCCAGGGGGCGGAGCCCCCTAGCTAGCCTGCTGGCTAGTATGATTACAGTAGAACTCCAATTTATTATCCGAATCACTTTCAGAAAAAAATTTGTCCAAAAAAGGTCTAAGTGCGCTATTATTCTTCCCCCCCGCGAAGCCAGTGTTTTCCAAGCTTGTACATAAGTACATTTTATTTATATTTAAAACATGTGAAAATATCATGTTTCTTTCATTTAATTCAATAAAAAAATAGTGCAATATCAAAACGTAGCTTTTTTTCTCTCCAATGGCAATTTAAAAAAAAAACTCTGATTATCCGAATATTTGATTATCCGAATGGGTCCCGGTCCCCATTAATTCGGATAATTGGAGTTTTACTGTATATGGCTCCTTTTTTGAAGGGAATAAAATTGATGTTCCTCAAAATAGATAGCGACTCTGTTGTTCCAATTTCCATCGGACTATTTTCGTGCCTTCTACTCTAGCCTAGTCAATACTAATCCTGGACAGGTATTAATGTAGGGTTTGTCTATTTGCCAGATATGGACGCCGGCAAGATTGGCTGCATGAAAGAGAACGGCGTAACCGAGTCGTACGTTGTGAAACGACAAGTGCTTCTGTCAGCCTCCGAGGCTGCTGAGATGATTTTGCGTGTGGACAGCATCATAAGGGCTGCACCCAGGAAGCGGGTCCAGGATCGTGGACATTGCTAGATGATTCCACCTCATTTTTACTGTCAATCTCAGATCACTCTGTGCTTTACTTATTAACAAGCGTCACGTTCAGTTCAACGAATTGAATTCATTCACACCCTATGTCCACAGTTGGTATTATAAGATTCATCTAATTTGACGCTTGGCATTAGATAGATAGGGAAATATTATCTCTTGACATTGATGACCGTAGAGTACGATGGCTAAGAAATAATATCTATCTATCTAATGCCAAGCGTTAAATTGAATGAATTGATAATAGATTTTTGGGTGCTACACAGTATGCTGCATAGGTAGCATGCTGTGCAGCACACAAAATCGACCAAGTCTTAGTGTGGACTTGAAGGTATAACTGGTTCACTTTGCTAAGGGACCTGGAATGACAATGAATTGGCTCATTACAGTTTTTACAGTGTTCAAAGTATATAAAAATTCATCCATTCGGACGCAATGTAGTGTATAGTGAATGAAATCTTAAACACTTTGAATATAGCAAAAAGTTGTGTTGGCAATAATTCATTTTTAATACAGGTGCCTTAACGAAATGAAACAGCTATACGTTCAGTTGAATGGATGAATAAATTTATGTAGTTGAATGAATTCATTCGTAGTTGAATGAATTCATTCATACGATTAGTTTAATTTATAATGAATTTATTAATTTGTTCCGTTTAATGATTGAATGATTTCATTCATACTTTTAGTTGAAGGAATGGACTCATTCGTTTTTGTTGAATGATTTAATGAGTTCATTTATACGTTTAGTTATCATTCATACCACAATATTCACACAAACTAATCGGTATTAATATTGGGATAAATTTATCATTTCCCTACACTTTATGTTCACTTGTTGATCAAATCATTCTTATTTGTAACAATACTATTTTTATTGTAACAGCTTTATGGCGTTTTTGTATTAAACGTTGAATTAATAATAATTAGTTTTCATTTTCTGTAAAATCCACGCCTTTACAAGTATTTCTTGAAATAATTTGAGAGTTGGTGTGGAATGATATTCTATGAGAAGAGTCCTTCATATAAACCAACAGAAATTTTTTTCTTTCATGTAGGATTTGTGGAATTTCATGGTGGTGATGGAATATTTTTGAAAGTGGTCATTTCATGTAAGTCAAGTCAACTACTACTAAGTCAATGTACGACACCAGATCTTTCGTCGGATCGTTCCTTTTTTAAGTAAATTTACTGTATTTAAGGGCTCAAAGAAAGCTGGTTCCATAACGAGCGCTTGTTGACGAAAGCTTGAACTTGATTGTTTCCAGGCAGCTGGAGCAAGCACTTGCAACAAGCTTTCCTTTTGATCACGCCTTTCTACAGCTCTTTCCTTTGTACAGCTCTTTTATACTGAATCAGCTGCGGCCTCCCCTTGCAATTTCTGGGCAAAGTTCCATAGCTGATCAATACTATTATCGATATTGAAATATAAACAACTTTCAAAAATATACTGGTAGTATTGACCAGTTATGGAACTTTCCCCCAATTTCTAGTCGCACAAATTACTCATTGCTTCTACTTTGAATGAACAAAGATTTTTCAGAGGTATGTTGGTTCATTCTACAACAACAAAGAATCGTGCTTGGATAAAAAGACTAGAAGTTGTCATAACTACAAAAAAATTGATGTGCTTTTTTGACAACTTCGAGTAGTTTTATTCAATATCTCAACTACCACAATATCACATTCACTGTTACACTAAAGATGAAGAATCGTGCGTTTAAAATTCGCAATTACGGTCTTACATCTTTGTGGAACTACCTTCGGGTCTCCCCACCAACCAAAGACATACGCTAGATCAGATCTTTGTTGAATCTAGTTTTTTTTTAATTTCCGTACAAAAAACCTTCAACTTGGATTTTTCTTCGTCTCTTTCCATATTTTTCAATTTGAGGTATTACGGTATCAGTTATTGGGTCATATTTATTTAATTTGAGCGTACTGTGTAATAAATTATAGTACAGTGTACGTCCGCTCTCTCCTGTATTACAGGACTTTCAAATTTTCCTTAAACAGTCCTAGATTATAGAATAAATAACATTAATTGAGTAATTTTGGTAATAAAATTAACACTTGCATCAGAGATATTGTGAAACTTCTCCATAGTAAGTAAGAATGAAAAACAATTTTGTCTATTCCACATTAATAATACAGGTCAATTAATAATGTTTTAAATTAATAATGTGGAATAGACAAAATTGTTTTTCATTCTTACCAACTTAGGTAATTTTTGGTACTTTTGAGTATAAAAGTACTCCGTTCAACTTACTGTATTTTGACTTCTAATTATCTTATTATGTACTTTTATTTTCAGTGTATTTGGTTGTTATTTCATATATTTTCAAAAGTAAAAACTGAAAATCTTGTTTTTAGTTGAACGTATATTCAAGTTGCCTTGTAATTTTCACTCAGTTATCACCGGGGTGTAATTTATAAGAGATTTATAGTTATTTTCAATAGATTTTTTAAAGGAGTTGCTGCAAATATTTGATGCTCCAAAATTTCAAGTTATCAAAATTATTACCATTGAAAGTTGTGTGTACCACAATCACATTTATATTTTTAAACATTGATTCATTCAATAATTCTATATTTTTCTATTTTCTTATTTTTAAAATCTAATGACTTTTTTATATTATTCAATAAATTACTCCGTATATTATTATTTTGATAATAGATCAGTCAATACAGCGACCAAGACTACTAATTCAAATAGGAGGTGGTGAGTTCTTATAACCTGACATATCACTACAAAACAACAATATTATTATTAACATGCCCGGATTCACAAAAGCCAATCAAATGTTGATCATCAATCACTGGTAAGCATTAATTTTAATATTTAAGTTTATGTGATTTTTATAAATTTGCCTTTGTTTTAATACCCTGCCTGACGTAAATCATGATATGCAATTAGCGTATTATTTTATATAATCATATCATTATGCATAGGTATAGGATAGGTAAATGCATAGGTATTAGGTTCAAGACAAGACAAGATGATAGTCACGTTAGTCACAGTATACAGGTTATACACACCGATTAGTCATTGCATCGTGCTGCCAAGATGTGAATATTATTGTGACTAAACGTAAATAATCTTGTCTTGTCTTGACTAACCGGTGTAAGTTACGCCTAGCCTTAGAGTAATAGGAGGGCCGAAATTTCCCCGCATAAATACATAAAAATAAATGCTATTATTTTGAATTTATGATAATTATATTTTATTTATGATCATTACTAATTATTTTTATGAATCAATGATTTATTACTGATTATTTATCTCTTCAAAACAAAACTTATTTGTCGCTTCAAAACAAAAGTGTAACTAAAAATATCTTCTATAGGCATCGGCTATAAAACTAGAGAATAAAAAATTCGTTCATTATTGAATCATTGATAAGCTCGGAGGTTGTAACCTCCCCCACTACGTTCATCCAAATTGTGGGCCCCCTACGAAAATGTGAATATTTGTGACAGACTTTTAGAAATATGTAAAAACAAATCTAGATTTATCTATTTAGGTAAAGAAAAATAATTTAAAATCTTTTGACTGGTACATTGAAACAATTTTGTATTTAAGATGTTTAATCAATTACCTGGTAAACCCGTTACACATTTCTAATGGATAGACATGGATTCTTATCGTATTGACAATTTTATGTCAAATTATTCCTTTATTAAATAAGTGGGTGTGATTATTATAATATGAACAACAAAAATTGATTATATAACTATTTTAATTGCATAATGTGTGATATACTGATTATTGTAGATAACTTTACAGCTAGGACAGTAATTACCCTGCACAATTATTTCCGGACTTAGCGCAGACTCAACCTGGCGAAGTGGGGGAAGAAGAATGCTTAGCGAAGCCTAAGCAGTAAGTCCTTAGTCCTCTCAGTAAGGTGTGCTTAGTTGACGTGACTTCGTGTCTGGATTGCCATGTCTTGCCCGGGGAAGAAAGCTGGGTAAGTCAGAGCTAAGCCTCAAACCACTTCATTCTATTTATTACATTCAAGTTGAGGGGATAATAATTCTGTTAATTCAAATTTAACAGATAATAGAAGATTATTTTATTCATTCATTTGTGTATTCAAATAGAATGTTGTTACAGCCAAATAAGCATTAACGTTATTCAACTGTCAATTTCACTTTTTGTGGCCGGTATGTATTAAAATAGAATGTTTTTACAGTCAATTTTGCATTGAACGTTCTTCACTATCAATTTTACTTGATTTAATAATTTTTTGATTTAAAATAGAACAGGTTCAAATCTTATTACAAACCTTGTTTGTATCACCTTAGCATGAAATCACTTCTTAAAAAATATGGAATGTTGATTTTTATTCATCGATAGCAGACAGTGTTAATAATGAATAATTATTGAATAATAATTAATATGTAATAGTTCTTAGTTATGTTAGTATTTTACATCTTGTTTACACGTTGTAAACGCATTCGACGCTAGTATAAAATTGCCATCGCTTTATTTCTAAAATTTTAGGTGCGGGAGCATAATCTATTCTTATAAATTTTATCAATGTAATTAGAATGTATTATATTTACCTTGAATTGTATCATTAATGACGTTTGTATTTTAGTATTATAAATGGCAGTCATTCATATAAATTATTCATTCTTGAAAAAGCAACGACTGGCAAGTTTCCGGTTTCCAGTCGAGTTATAAGAATTCAAGTATAATTTACAAATGTTATTATTTATAATACCACAATACTCTATTGTCACTTACAATATTATAAGAATAAATGAGCGATTCCATACTTGGAATTCCAGAAATAATGAAAACGAATCGACTAGCGCTAGTCGACTGGCAACATGTAAACAAGGCATTAGAGTTGAAAGTATTATTGTTATTAAACATTTTTACTGATGAATAGTTTACATTTTTGGTTTATTGCGATTCGTATCTCCGATAGGATGTTACTATGTTGATATTTCATCTCGAAATTCTTTCATAATTCTTTAGTTGTTTATGGGAAACATGTATCTTTTAAAACATTTCCCAGGTTTTACGTTTTTCCGGTGTTATTTTATAAGAAAATGGGTTTCGCTTATCATAATTTTACTTCTAATCTTATTAATTTGTTCTAACGTCTAAAGTTGTTACATTCAACAAATCTTTTATTAATTTGTTCTAACGTCTATCTTTACAAATCTTAATTTTAACACACCCATCTACTGAAAAGTTCATTCGGAAACTCAAAGATTGATGCTTTTGTTTTAGGTAACTTTGTAATTTTAGTGGAATCTTATTATCAACTAGGGTCTTACTGTCAATTATTATCATTGATCAGTAAATATAAGGCTAGCAATTGATGATTTGCTGAGTAATGTTCAAAAGAGTCTGACACTTGTGTATAATTATTAGAGATGATATCCAGCTTAGTGATGATTGATCATAACATTGTTTTAGGTGGGGATCAAACCACTGCAATTTAAACCTGGCATCAATTGAATGATTATTACAATACCTAGATTGAAACAAATACTGTTCATTTATTCAATCTTGTTTAAGAAAGTCCTTTTCTATAACATTTTATCATTCAATTTTTATCTGATCTATTTATTATTTTTGTCTTCTCATAAAGTCATGTTACGTGTACAGTCATACCTGCCCTTAACGGACCCTGTAATGAGTGGAATATTGTCTACAACGGAAAATTTTCCTGGTCCGTTCATTCACGAAGCCTTTTTAATGTAATTTCACCTGTATTAAGGCTGTAATTAATACTAAGCCTGTATTAATTCCACCTGTCAACGTGGAAACGGAATGAGATACAGTATTTATAATTTTCTGTGTATTTTCATGAGTCAATTTTATTCATTTATCTATTAATAAATAATAGAAAATTGAATTTGAAATCACTTCCTGAAGGCTCAAAACTGGAGGTCCATTCCGTTCTCATCACCTTAAGATCTCCAATGACCCACGCACAAGTGTAGGATATGTGTGTTAACTCAGAAATGTGTTTACCTTTTACCCTGACAAGTGTATATTTCAATGTCAGTTGTATTGCATATTTTGAACACCGGTATGTGATATTTTATTCTAAAAACCTCTGAAAGTTTGAGATTCAAGCACAATCAAATTACAGAAAACTATTATTGACTTTCCATGACATAAGATGGGCTTACGTAATAGATCTTTAAAATACTCTCGCATAATAATCTATTTATTTACGCATTGTAAAAATATATTCAGTAAACTAATTCTGGTCGTATAATTTGTCCATTCAGATTGACATATATTCAAAAATGGTGTTTACCTTGAAAAAATAATCTCATCTTGAATTATTCAAAACTGCTTTTGACAATATTTTGTTATCCTATTGATCAGATTCTTCTTCTTTTTTTTAGTTTGAAGAAAAATTGTAATTTTCCAAATTCGATTAGGGAAGCGGTTGGCTTCATAGTCGTGCCGGTGTCTAATCGCAAGATTAGATAAGAGACTCGCACCTCTTACTCCCATTGTACGGGTGACCACTTTCGGTTGAGGCCTTTTTCCGCTACATATCATTCATTCATGAGAATCAAAATCGCTTCCCGGCGGTTCGGAACCCTCCTAAAGCTGTAGGTCCACAATCTTTAATCTCCTGTTTTCAACATGCTTCAACTACCTAGATTATTGTTCTAATCAATACTACAATAGTAATTATTACTGGGCCTAGAAATGTAAATTTACTCTTAACGATTCAACAAATTTTTCAATTTATTCCAGAAATTGTCGATTGTACTTTGAAAATGAAAACGAAAATCAAATTTAGATAATATTAGCCAATTTTTTATGAGAGTCGATATTGTATTCGAGGTTTAAATTCTAGAAAGTTAATTTTGTTAAATCGAGAAGTTGTTTATTTTTGGTGATCGACACTGATTTGGTCAAATATGTTGTTACTAGACACCACTTCATTAGAAAGTAACATTGTTATTTTGCATTAGAATTATTTTTATTCTTAATTAAAAGTTAACAAAAGATTTTATCAAGCTTGATTTCCCAAATTTGAACTATTATCCCATCAAGTTATAGCCACGAATATTATAATACACGGTAGGAGAATGAGGAGGGTACTTCTTCTTTACTACAATGACATTCATTTTTATTCGACGCTTGGCATTAGATAGATAGATATCATTTCTCGACGTTGCTTATGACTTTGGAGTACGATGGCAAAGAAATAATCTCTCTCTATATATCTATCTATCTAATGCCAAGCGTCAAATTAAATGAATACCGGTATACTACTATTACTTTGCCATCCACTTCTCTCTTTTGCCCATTCATCAAGTTAATTATTAAGCTTTTTTGAAAGTACAAGTACATTGGTGATAAATAAATTATTTTGGATTCTTTAGACAGAAAATTTCATATAATAAGAGAATAATTGATGCTTATTAAATGATGTAGTAGCATAATAATAAAAAGACTGATAGTAAATTATTACAGTATGATATTAAATAATATTTGCTGTTCGATTATTTCACATTTGGGGTTTTTTATGGGGCAAGACTATAACCAGCCAACCAAGGGAGCAGAATTCGTACAAAAACCTGTCACTAGGGGACCTCTGTTTGTAATCTCATTAACAGATATCGAAATTTCTTCGTCTAACCATTTCGTCTAAGCTTATTAGGGCGTTTGGACTTCAACTGTGCTAATCTGTGTTCTCATATAACTCTCTGCTCTACTCTACGAAAAAGAAAACTGCCTATGCTCTAGTTTCTTTTATGTCTTAGCCTATTTTGCTTTCATTATTCAGAAAAACTGAACAAAAGTAGTTGATTTCTTTATTTTCTTTGGCAAAGTAGACTATTTTTATTTCATTATTCAGAAAAACCTAACAAAAATAGTTGATTTCTTCCTCTCTTGGCAAAGTAGCCTAGTTCTATCTCATTATTCAGAAGAACTAAACAAAAATAGTTGATTTCTCCATTTTCCCCGTGAAAGCATTGCCACTAGAAATTATTGAGAAGTTATCAATCTGTTAGATTGATTAATTGTTATTGTATTGGAATTTTTAGGGTTTAGAAATTGAATTGATCCTATTGAAACAATTGTCTTCGAGTATGTCACACATATTCCGTAATTATTCTTTCACATTTATTATTTCATGAAGTTCTATGGTAATATTCACAAAACTACATTAAGCAGATAGTATTTATATCTCTGAAGGCAGACAAATAATCAGAGTTTACATCAACATACAAAAAATAAGTACGAGATGTTGAAATTTTAATATTGAAGTAACAAAATCAGACATTTTAAAAAATTCATAGAAGATATATACTTATAGACTATTTTATTGTGAAGTGATTGGAATTTATCATTGAAATGTTATAATTCTCACCAAACTAACATTTTGTGTTTGAACCGAACTCATCATCGACTTTTTCGACATTTTCGACTCATGTTTCTGTAATCTAAAATATAGCAGGATTAATTTAACTTGTCATAAAGCAGCTGTTTAGACGATAAATATCACAATACTCATCCTAGAAATGCTGAATCTCGCAGATTATTGAAAAGGTATTCTTTAAAAAGGTCTTTTAAAGACTTTAAAGGTCTTTAAGACTTTTAAGCCTTAGGTTTATTGTGTCAAAATCACCGTTTAATTATTGTCGAAACAGCTGTTTTCTGACAAGTTAAATTAATCCTGCTATATTTGTTGGCAACTTCTCATTTTCTAATTTGAAGACTTCTTTATTTTTCCCAAGACTACATTCAATAATCTAATGAATTTATCAATAATCTTCTGAACTCATGCAAATGCCTCCTTTTTACTTCTCCATTTTGATCTATTAAATTGTCACTTTTAATTGAATATTAATTGCTATAAAACGCTCTCATAGAGCAATATAAACTGTTCATCACACTTGAATATTCATGCTAGACTTGTGTCCTTCTAGCTCAAAAGTATAGTTGAATATTTACACTTCATTCAGAGATGTTATGGAACTCCTAACTAAGGTGAATAAAATTTATATGAATTCATTTTTATTTAGAATTTAATATGACAAATATTTTCTATTCCACTATGAATTTTATTCTTTTTATTGTCGAATAGACAATATTTGTCTCATTTATTCAACTTATGCCCGGTTTCATTATCTTCAGTATATTATCAATCAGTAACTTTTTTGCATTTGAAAACATGGTTATTGATTTAATAGTGCTATTGGATCCATAAACTGTCTATTGAGCGCCTGAAAAACCGGGCATCAGTTGAATATTTTCTCAGTTAATCTCAATGAAACTCAACTACAGTATTCTATTTCCACTCGTTTTAACTTTGTTTTGAATTCTGAATAAGTTATCAAATTTCCCTAGTGTCAACTACCTATTACCCCTTCCCATTTTTTCACTTTTGTTTCCTTTTCTGGATCGAAATCGACAAATAATCTTTTAAATAATCGAAGCTTCATATAATTTTTTGAAAAAAAAGTATTGAATTCCGTTAGGCCTTATTCTATTAAAGTTAATATTTATTTACTCTCGTTCAAGGTTTCCGATAGTTGAAAACTCTCAACGGATTATTAACTAGTTTTTTCAACCATGTAGGATATTAATCGACTAGTCAAGAACCTCGGTTGAAGTGATGTTATATTATTAACCGCTGCCATTCGATCTTACTTAGACATTTTCTCTCATCTAATGAATGGAGACATGTGTCATGTACAGTAATAGTGAGATAGGAGCTCCCGAAGGAAGGAGAATGGGAAAATGGAGAAGGTGGAAGAGAGAAGAAGAAAGGGGTTATCATAAAGAGAGAGAGAGAAAGAAGTTATTGGATACCCTAGCACCTGTAGTGGTCAACCGCAGTATGGCTAGACACAGGTTCAGTTACACGAGAGTATTGGCGTTTTTGCAAGAATCTAAAATTGTCTTCTTGAATTTAAATTCCTGGCGGAATACAGATTGAAATGCATTGCAGCATCTGGAAGTTCTGAGGAAAAGAGCGATGGAAATTGAAAAGAAAGTTGTCCAATTTTTCATGGTTTTATATAAATATTTTAGAGATTTTTTAACTCCAGAATAAGATTAGGAATCTTATGTCTATGTATAGGTATATATCTATGTCTTGGACAAGATTTTTAAATTATGATGAAGATTTTTCTATGTTGTCTTCTAAACTACACTTATTACAAATGTGAAAATATAATTAACTTATTTGTAGAAATCTTATTGATGTTGTGGAACTCCATGATGGAATAAAACACTAAAAGATATTGTCAATTCCACTATTTTATTATTCACAGCACAGGACTGGTGTAGCCACGAAACCGTGGTCCAGCGCTGTTATAATTAAATAGTGGAATTGACAATACAATTAACTATCTTAAAAAATAAATAAATATAATAATTAGAATTGTATTCTCCAAATGTGTTGATAAATTATATGGGGCACAGCTAGAAATGTAGAAATGCATATATGGTTCAATAAATGAATTGCCATAAATATAACAGCAATAGCATTGGAATAATAAAAAATGTCCATCTTTTGTTTTTTCTATCAATAAGTTATTTTTGTTCAATTGTTTTTATTTTTTTACTGTTAGCTCTTGTAAAAGAAATTTATTGAGGTGACTTACTTTCAAGATTGTCAGTAACTTTCCAAAAATGTCAACATTGCGACAAAAATAAATCTTTCAACATAATTTTTTTCAATAATTCCGTGATTAACATTTCTCATCATTTCCCTATAAATGTATTTTCAATTAGTATTTTCTTGGAATTGTAACTTGATAATAATTTATTCTATTACATTTACATGTGAATTTGTTTAGCACTTGCGAAATGAAAAGTGAATCTCTAATCTTCATTAAAATATTCATTCGTTCATTTTATTTACTTACACAATTTCCAAGAACTCTTGTAAAAGAAATTTTTGAGGTGACTTACTTTCAAGATTGTCAGTAACCCTCCAAAAATATCAAAATTGCGTCAAAAATAAATCTTTCAACATAATTTTTTCAATAATTCCGTGATTAAGTTAACATTTCTTATCATTTCCCTATAAATGTATTTTCAATTAGTATTTTCTTGGAATTGTAACTTGATAATCATTCATTCTATTACATTTTCATGTGAATTTGTTTAGCACTTGTGAAATGAAAAGTAAATCTCTAATCTTCATTAAAATTTTCATTTATTTACACACAATTTCCAAAAACAATACAATAATAAAACATATAATTACAACACAAAATTGGAAAAAGTGGTTAGGTGACCTCATTAGTAATCGTGTTGAGGCTCCATAAATATTATAAGTATTTTGTACATATAATATTTCTGTTGTCAATTGTCAATAATTTTTCAATTTCAGTTATGTATTACAGTGGCTAACTTATTGGAACTATTATCATTATATATTATTGGAACTAAGTATTCCAATTGTCTCTGCTATTGGATTTAATCTAAAGATTCTTGAAATATTGCAGGGCCCAACCACTGGGGGATGAGGACGGTATTGTGTACGCGGAGTATCTTCATTTGGAGAAGCTGCTGTCAGCGCAGCAGATGATAAGCGCCAAAAAGAATCGAATCCCAGCGCACGACGAGCATCTCTTCATCATTACGCACCAAGGTGAGCACTGAGCAATTACATATCACTTAAATTCAGTACTTATTCTCAGCAAACTTATTTCGAAAACTAGGGGACTTCCTGGGTAGCACAAAACTGCGAGTTTATTGAACTACATGAAATACAGGGTGATTCAAAATGGATACCACAACTTTGAAAATGTGTATTTAACGAAAGAATTATAATATAACCTTCTGTTATACATCATTACAAAGCGTATTTAAAGAAGTTTTTTTCACTACGCAAAAGTTTAGTGATGTTCATATGATCTCCAGACACTCGACCAATATCAACTCTGATAGGTACTCAAACTGTTCATTTTGCAGCACTCTGTAGCATATCAGGAAGCGTAAAAGTTTAGAAAGTTGTTATTTCTTGTTTCAAATCATCAATATCCATCCACCATTTATGATTTGAAACAAGAAATAACAGAAGTTTTTCTAACTGTTACGCCTGATATGCTACAGAGAGTGTGGAACGAGTTTGAGGGATGCTTTGGGTTGATATTGCTCGAGTGTCTGGAGGGTGTCATATTGAACATCTCTGAACTTATTTTTGAGTGAAAAAAACTTCTTTAAATACTCTTTGTAATGAAGCATAACAGACGGTTTTATTATTATGTTTCTCTCTTTAAATACACGTTTTTAAAGTTGTGGTATTCTTTTTGAATCACTCTGTATTTTGCAATCCTCCTCCTACTCCTTTACCTCCTCCTTCACCTCCTCCTCCTTCTCCTCTATTCCTCTCTCCCTCTCTTCTTCCTCCTCCTCTCACTACTCCTCTTTTCCCACTCCTCTCTTCCTCCTTAAAGAAGATGATTTTCTCTACCAAACCAATATTTGAAATACACATTATTGAATAAAAAACTAACTAACTAAAACTAAAAACTAAATGATCTCCTGTGTAAAATTCTATCTTTCTTTATCTGCGATGTAGGCATTACATTATTAAAAGCTAGTTGCACGAAAATCCATTATTGAATTTAAACAGTGTAAAATGACGTCATTGCATACATATCAGACTCGTTCATTGGTTCTTGTTTCCTGACAGGTCATTTACGGCGGTTAAATTCAATTAGTTGCATTTTCGACCGTAAATCTCGCAAACTTTGATGTCTTGAAATTGAAAACTAGAACTTTTAATTATATTTTCCTTGGCTTATTTTATTTTCCATGACTTTATTTTATTTTCCATAACTTATTTTATTTTCCATGACTTATATTTTCTATGAATTATTTTATTTCACATGACTTATATTTTTATTATGTCTATTATTATTACTGACTATAATTATATTTCCACATATAATATTATAATGACTGGATAAATATCTTCTAGATAATGCAATCGTGTTCTTGACCTCTTCAAATTCTATCTTATGAGGAAGCTTGCTCAGGGTAATTTACTTGATATGCACTTGTGTCATGCCATTTTAAATGTTATCAAGTTCTGTTAACACTGCATGTCCAAGAACAATATATCTCACATTTGATGTTGATCTCTTTTTACTTGTCGTATTTTACATTGGAATAAATGCGATTATTTAATTTTCTAAACGAGCTACAACTTTCTACGGAAAATTATGAAACTAAGAAAATTGTGGGTCTGTTCATTCCAATTTTAGGTCTCGTTAGATATTTGTTATTACAAATCAATTTTTGCAGTATTAACTGAACTGTAATTCTCCCACCAGCGAACAAGTTTGATCCTTCTGCTGGTTAGTGCCAATTTAATCTATATATTTTATTGTTTAATTTAATGAATTGTTTTGAGCAAGTTTATTTATCATATTCATTTTATTACTCTGTAATATTTAATGTTTCCATTTTAATATTTTTTGCTCTTAAATTTATTTTAATCTAATTTAATTCATAAAAATATTTATGATTCTAATTAATAATAAAAATTTATTCAATCAATTAAATTTATTTTACTCTAATTCAACTTTTTCAGAATAAAATAATTTAGTCGTATTATCTATCTATGCATCTTATTAAATAAATCATGGACAAGGAAACATTGAAGATTATATTCTAATCAAAGTTTTGTTTGACCCACTTCAAACAAACATATACCGAGTAAATTGGGGTAACTAAAGCCACTTTCAAAATTCAAACTTCTGCCCAAGTCAGACCCTTTAATTTATAGGTTAAATAAATATTGCAAAACTTGGGTCTGTAGTTATACATTAAAAATAAATATTCATAAATTGGCAGAAGTATATATCTTTTGAATAAAAAAATAAAAACATGGTGGCTTTAGTTTCCCTGAAAAGGGTAACAAAAAGCCATCCATTTAAAATCAATGTTTGGCTTTAGTTAGAGAGTGCTGGGGTAACTAAAGTCATAAATCAAGCTTATGTAACTATAAAGAACTACTATTGATAAGAGAAAGCTTTATTTTTAAGAAAAAATATTATTGAAAATAGGTCTATTGCGTATAATGGCCTCTGTTTAATAAGTGTCTTTAATTCAGGTCTGTTGAAATTAGTGCTTCAGTTCATAAGGAAAAGTATGACGGCCTCTGTTTATATTTGATGGTTGCACAATTGCAATGACAAAGTTTTGTCATTTTTTTCAAAGGTTTCCTTTGTTTTAGTCAGTATCAGGTGTTTTGGACATATTTGGTTGAGGATCATCCTAGTTGATCAGAATCGTGCCTTCAATCCCCCTTCCTGCTGGCACATTCAGTTTCCTCTTCTTACGCTGTTTAAGAGGTTCTGTCTCACTCTTCCTCCTTTCTTCAGAAAAAGCTTTCAAAGAATCAGTCCAGTTGTTGCTTGAATTAAGCTCTTGAGAAACTGTTTGTGGGCAATTAGTTTTGGCAGTGGCATCACCATCAGGAAGCCTTTTCATAATTTCATTTCGGTCCAAGGGTACAATGCCAGCTGCCTTGAATCACCTTTTCAAGTTTTTTCGTATGTTCTCGTCACCCAAAGCATCAAGGCATTTTTTCAGAAGTCTTGGAAACCTGTCTCATCTGTGTAATCCTTATACTTCCTGGCACCAAGCTTCTTCTTTGGGTTTCGAGGCATTTTTGGTCCTAAAAAAGAGAAAAATTTATTAATTATTACTCAAGTAAGAAGAAGAAGAAAAAGAAGAAGAAGGAGAAGAAGAAGAAGAAGAAAAAGAAGAAGAAGAAAAATAAGAAATTTTGACTTATTATAGCCTTTATGATGTGGCTTTAGTTACCCCATAGTGTGTATCACTAAGAAAAAAAAATCACAATAAAAGAAAGAATCAAGTTATAGCTTATAACTTTCAAAGGTGTGTTGAAACATAAATTAAAGTTATTTTTGATGAGAGTTCTGAGAATTTAAGATTGGAAACGACTTGTTCAGAGCAGAAGTTATTTTAGGTAACTTTTTTATTGATTTTTAGGTTAAATGTCATAGTTTTACTGTACACTTACCTTGATATTGTTTGATAAAAAAGACACGTATTTTGAAAGTACACCTCAGCTGCTGTTAGGAGAGTACAAGACCAGATGTAAATTCCAAACAGTGTTGCCACTATCACCATCCAAAAATCACCCTGCTATTATGGCTTTAGTTTCCCCCTAGGCTTTAGTTACCCCCATTTACGGTAACCTGAAACACAAGATACGGGAATTAGAAAAAATATATAAAAGTGTTTTAACAAGCTCTTGTAACAGTATAAATATGTACATCAAATACGAACATCTAATTGAAATGTGAATTTTCAGATGAGCTGAGTTGTAAATACATGACGAGACAACGTGATATCCTTAGGCGTACATCAAGACAAGACATGTTAGTCACAGTACTTACATGTTGCTTATGAAGCAACACATACCGATTAGTCATTGCATCAGTGTGTGCTGCTTCATAAGCAACTACGTGAATTACTGTGACTAAACGTGACCAATCTTGTCTTGTCTTGTCTTGACTAACCGGTGTACGCCTAGCCTTAGAAAAGTGACATGAAATACCTTTAATGTTTCTCGGACATTAGAAAGCCACTTTAATATCTGTTACATACAATTAATCACGATGTAATCTAAGCTTATCATATTTTAACTTGAGGGTAGCAAATTTTTATCAATTTTTCATTTTAATCTTTCCATCTGAAGGTGGTGTTTGTTGAGAATGAAATCTCAGTGCTCATATGTTTGAACTTGAGGGTAGCAAATTTTTATATTTTTTCATCTTTCCATCTGAAAGTGGTGTCAGAGTGAAATCTGAGTGCTAATATATATTACTTGAAACTGAGGGTAGCAAATTTTTCAATTTTTCTAAAAATCTCTCCTCTTGTCTATTAAGAGTGAAATCTGAGTTGCTCATAATATTTAGACTTTTCAAAAATCTCTCCAAGAGAGTGAAATCAACTTTGAAAATGCCACCATTCGTGACAGTTGCTTGAGGCTTCCCCCTGGTCCTGTTCACCATCTCTTTCTAATCCTTACTTGTCTTTCTCGACATGTCACTGGAAATTACTCTATGGCTTCCTTAACGAGGTCAGCCGAGACCTCAAGCGGGTATTGTCCTAAACATTTTCTTGCTTTTTGTAACATAGGCTACTAGACTATGTTTATAGTACGGGGATTCGCTAACCCGAGTCTAGAGTTCGCGAATGATTGAATTACCTAACCAAGGAAAGGTCAGCCGCATTCATTTTTGTGGTCGATAAGCATTCAAACAGAACAAAATCAATAAAAGTCTAGTCTGAAACGGGAGTAACTTAATCTCTTGTACATAGCTCTAACTGTTTAGATTGATTATTAACCAATTGCAATGATAAATCTATTAGAATTCATTATAAAACGAGTGTTACTTGATCTCTACATATAAGCTTAACTGTTCCGATTGAATATTATCTAATTGCAATAGTTAATATCGTTTGGAATTCAACAAAACCGGGAGGAATTTTATCTTAACATGAGCTTAATTGTTTCGATCGATTATCTAATTGTAATCATAAATCGATTTAATCAAATTCAGTAACTGACTTGTACAGTGAGAGAATAGAGTTGATTGTACTTTTTAATATTTGTTTTATTACCCACTGACCAGATTTACTCAGCATTCCAGCCACCTCTATTCAAAACGTAGCTCGACTGTACATAACTCGAATAGTCAAGATACTCTATTATCTAATTCTGTATTATGTTTGATAGGTGATTCCATTACATGATACCTGCATGTATTTTGTAACTAGATTACAAGTTGATTGTTATTGTTTTGAATACTCTTCTATGTATTTTATTTTTTATAGTATCAACATTCGAATTCATCTATTATTTCTAGTAGAACTGAAATAGCACTTCGATTTTGTATAGAATCAACATTCGAATTTATCTATTATTTTTTGTAATCATTATTTGAACTGAAATAGCACTTCAAACGAATATCTCTGAGAAAGGTTGAATAAAAATCTTATAGCTCACAATACTTACACTTAGATTCATTTAATTTGACGCTTGGCATTAGATAGATAGAGAGAGAGGTATTATTTCTTTGCCATCGTACTCTATGGTCATCAGCAACATCAAGAAATAATATCTCTCTATCTATCTAATGCCAAGCGTCAAATTAAATGAATCTGAGTGTAAGTCTGATCAGGACTATGATTCCTTAAAACTGTTCTTGCGTGATTTTTCGTTTTACCAAGGCTAATAAAATATCAGTTGCTTCTCTAATATGCTATTGTAAATATAGTATAAATATAAGCTGCTCCGTATGCAACCTATTTATGTATCTATCTTTCCTCATTTATTCTATCAGACTATCAAAAAATCTTACACTTTTCAATACTGTTTAGCCAGTGAAAACGTCGCTAATGTGTATAAATTGTAATTAAAATGTTGATCTATATTTTGATTATACTTTCCTCCCAAGAAGTCATCCGAAATTCAAAGTTTTACCTATCAAGTTCACTGATTTAGCGAAAAAATATTCTGTCAACTGCAGCAGATACTATTATAAATCGTTTTTAAAGTGTGTAATTGTTTCAGCCTACGAATTATGGTTCAAACAAATTTTATACGAATTGGATTCAGTGAGGAAACTATTCAGCGAAAAACAGGTAACTCAAAATTGTAGATCTTAAATTCATTGATGGCTATTATTAGTAATATGATATTAAACTCTTTTTCAAAGCAAGATCTTAAAAAGAACTACTTACAATGCTATTTGATGCGTTATTTAATATACTATCAAGTTGAATAAACTATCTATATCATAAGGTATTCTTTTCAAATTACTTGGCGTTTGTATAGCAGGATTCTTTTAAATTGTCAGAAAACAGCTGATTTAACGTTAGTAAACGAGCGTACATCAATCAGGTGTTTTCTGACAATTTAAAAGGATCCTGCTTTAATAAATTCTCATTAAAACAAGGTGAAAACATATATATTGAATCTATATTTATATCTTTCTTGAAAGTATTTGGTTCACTGACCTTGAAATTTATTTGGCTCTTGTGTATTATAGGGCCTACATACATTTAATAAATTTAATTATTTTCAATGACTTCTTGTCCTTTACTTCCAGTAAGTTTTAACCTGGCTGTAAAATGTGTCATCTATAATCATTTTTGATGAATGCGAAAAGAAATGCTTGAAAGGAAATGAAATTATGATTTATTTCATAAATTCTAATCTTACGTCATTCCTATATTTTTCCAGGGCTTAGATGAATCCAAAACACTAGACGTTGTACGAAGATTGAATAGGATCTCAATGATACTCAAGGTAATTCTATAAAATAGTATAATAGGAATAATTCAATTCAAAATGATCATTTGCAAATTTTTAAAGTACACCTTATCTTTTCATTTCTAACACCAAATTAGCAAATTAATAAAATTTAGCAAATTGATGAAACATCGCTCAATTTATGGATCCAATAGCACTGAATCAATAACCATGTGTTTTCAAATGCAAATTATTGATTCAATAAGTTTATTGAACGACTGAAATATTACAAGAAAATCAAAATAATTATTTGCAAATTTAAATTAATAAATGTTACCTTACAAGTAACATTATTACAAGCAAATTAATAGATATATGCTTATCGAAGATTTCATTGAAATATTCCTGATTGACGTAATACATGAAAATAATTGCTCATAATTATTGCTTGTAACGTCATAATTACATGTTTTATTAATTTTCTGGTTGTCAAGCATATGTCAAGGAAAATGAACTAAAGTCTATCCATTTCATAGTAATTCTACAATAATTATTTAATTTCCTTATACTTTTGCCATATAAAAAATTGAAATCTCTTTTATTAATATGTCTAGCATATATCAAGGAAAATGAACTGAAGTCTATACATTTAATAGTAATTATTTAATTTTTTTTAAATATTATTTTTGCCATTTCAGAAATTGAAAGTGTTATAAAATAATCTCATTCAATAATAATATACTAGCTCTCATTTTGTTTGAAAATGAATCTAGAATTATGGTCTAGAATCAATAAACCGTATTATATTGAACTATTCGGTGTAAGATTTGGCAATAATGGATAGTAATTTAGTTTTATAATAATTATTTATGTATTTTTGACATTTCATGAATTGCTTGATCACGGTTCTACTTGAAATATATTATGTTGCATCAATTAATTTCTCTTTATCTTCTATAAAATATTATTTTCATCTTTTTCAGTTGCTAGTGGATCAAATAACAATCCTAGAAACCATGACCCCACTGGATTTTATGGAATTTCGAAATTACCTTTCACCAGCGTCCGGCTTTCAAAGTCTACAGTTCAGACTCATCGAGAATAAATTGGGATTGAAACGAGTGAGTCATCCAAATTATTCCATTCACTTTTAATTTTATTGAACGTATTCTATTTATCCTGCAACAATGATTTGATGAGTGATTGAATTGATTAACTGACCATATCAGTTAATTTTATACTATCTTGAATAAATAAATAAAGACTTGATACACCTGAAGAACACAATTATTACAGATGTGAATTTTTATTTAACAATACATGTTGACCCGAGTTTTGAATGATTTTTGGTTAAGGAGCAACGCGTGACATTCAACCAGCACTACACAGAGGTGTTCAGTCGCGACAAGCAGGCCGCATGCAAAGTGGAGCAGAGCGAGATGGAGGCCTCGCTGCTGCAGCTGGTCGAGGCCTGGCTGGAGCGCACTCCCGGCCTCGAGACAAACGGATTCGACTTCTGCTCCAAGTACCGGCGAATGCATCATCACTATGCCCAAGCAATTCAGAAGTTGAGGCCGCCATGGCAAGTTCATCCATCGCCATTTTATCACACGAATTTTCTTAGTCTTAATCCAATGAACTAGACGGCTTTTCCTGAAAATTAATTCTTGTCGAAGTTTTTATTCAAAATTTATCAAATTAATTATAATATTATTGAAATTATCTAACTGTTTAGTCAGCTTTATACACTGGAGCACATAAGGTTAGCACAGGTTATGTTGGGATCATATGATTTTTCTACTCTATAGAACAAATCCAATGTGCACACCCAAAGCAGCTGTTTCCGGTGTGCACTGAACTATTGGCTTGTATAGAGTACAATCATATGATCCGTATGTTGTTTGCCGCCTATTGTTTATTGCAAGTTCTGTTACGATCGGTAATTTCGTCTGAAAACAGTAGATTGATGTACGCTCGTTTGCTGGGCGTTAAATCAGCTGTTTTTATGACAATTTAAATAATCCTGATAAGATGAACGATAAAGTTGACAAACTGGTAAAGTTTGACAAACTTATCGTAGCGTCTAGAATTCTGGCTTTTAGTCGAATCAATCCAATGAACTAGGTATTAAAAATTAATTTTGTGAATTTTCGGCTTCAAAAAATTAATCAAATCAATTCTAATATTATTGAAATTATCTAACTGTTTAGTGCTTTTACGGAATAGACCCTTCATTGCTTTTGTTTGTTTTTCATCTAGTCCCTCATATTGAAAAAATCTCTGATTGTTTTTGTTTGTCTATCATTTAGTTTCTCATATTGATGAGGCTTTCATTGTATAAATTTGTTGTCTATCATTTTTTAGACAATAGACCTTTGACACTCATATTGAATAGCATTTCATTGGTTTTGTTTTCCTATCATTTAGGCTTGAAACTCTTCTTCAAAATTGCCTTCATGGAATGAAATTGAAACTATAAAAAAAACACAGTACTATATACTACATTCCTCCATAGACTCTGCAACTCTTCACTCTGCACTTTGCACTATAAGGCCGTGTGCCCACGGAGCAACTGCTATTTGTACCATCAATATTTTTAATAACTCTTCAAATGAAACATATGATTTGCAGAGTCGCTGAGTTTATCTGAACCTCACACATTAGTTTGAAAATAATAAAATCTATCACAAACGTTGATAACTCATAATATTATTCATATTTAGGGTTTGCAAGAATTTGAAATATATTCCCAAAAATACTATTATGAGTAAAATTGAGCGAAAAGTAGCGCCTTTGAAAAAACTAGATAGTCCTTTCTAAATGAAGGATGAAAAGGATATACTGGAGCCTTTTCTATGAAAAATTTCAAGTAATATGGAAGCAAGAAGCTACGGGAAAACTTGTTGAAAACTAATAGATAAAGCAGTTGCTCCATGGGCACACGGCCTTAGAGTGCAGAGTGAAGAGTTGCAGAGTCTATGGAGGAATAGGGCCCTGGTCACTACTGACCAGAGAGTAGAGAATTTAGGTTAGTTTGTTTCAGGTTTTGGTATCTAGTAGTACCTTATATTGTAAATGTGACGAACTGCTATGTTAACACTATCGATTTCTCACAAGAATAACGACATCCTGTCAATATTCACCTTGTGAGTACACTTTTACTACTCGACTCATTGCCAACAGTGATTAACACTGAGTTCGAGCACTGGAAAGCGCTCCAGTCAATGTGTGAAGCAAGAAATACAGGGTGGCGCATAAATAACGGATGTTTTTCAAAGTGTTATAAAAAAGTTTATTTGAATCATACATTTATCTTCCTAACACCAAAATACTAAGTAAATAACCCAATTTGAGACTTTGTATGAAAAACTCCAAAACACTTGAGTATATTGAAAAAATTACATAGGAAAGATGCCGCCCTTAATGCGTTAATGCTCATTAAAAGCCTCAAATTGGTCCATAACTTTTGAAATAGCAGCAATTCATTCATGTATTGCAGTATTCAAATCTTCAATGTAACGATATTTGCGATAGAAAACTTGAAAGTAAAATTTCAAGTAAAGAAGAATCTCATGCCAATAAGCTCGACTTGAAACTTTCTGCTGAAGCTCCGTTGAACAACGATTGCAGATTTATTCTATTGGAAATATTGTTCAACAGCAAATACGCGATTTTGCAAGGTCAATTGTGCCATTGATACTAAAACTGGATACTTTAACCTACAAAATGGTGTCGCTCTGCGGTCACAGACAGTTCTAGTCCACTGATACTATCCTACTCAAATCCATCCGTTCTACCCCTTTGCGCCACCCAGTATATGATGTAAGGTCCATGGCGGCGCAACAGCCCTATGTGGGCTTAGGCCTACCAGCTCAGCTGGCCTGCCAGTTTCACATCCACTTGACTCTGAACTCAGCAGGGGGCGAAGGAATGATCATTAGCCAACCAGAAAAGATGTAACGTGTGGTTAGCACATTGACATCTCAACCATGTAAGCTAGTCTTCCTGCAACCCAGTGAGTGGGAACAAAGCACTGCTGGATAACATTGTGTAAAGTAGCTATATGAGTGAAATGCAACAATTTAATATGCCTCCAAAATATAGGGAGTGACTGACTAGCCTTACTAACGACAAGCCAGGCTCCCAATGGAGGGTATCACCCAGTATATCCACGAAGTAAAAATTTACTGCATGTCGTTATTCTAATGAGGAATCGATAGGCCTACTATTAGTTGAATTTTGATTTTCATCGTATAGATGATCGATTTAAAGTTGAATTGATTGAAACAAATAGTGCTCTTTCCTATCTTTATTTCCTTTGTTTGATTACTCTAGAAATTCATTTAGGGCCGGTTCATGAGCTCGGGATTTAGCTAAGTCCTAGACTAAAACGGGAGACATTATTGCCAGTAGCACATCGGGAACCAAACGTTAGCCTCGAAACTATGTACTAAGGGCATTCTATGCTGCTAACCCACTAACCTGTTGAGACAAATGTTTGTCGATGCTACGATAGCCACCCGTTTTAGTCTAGGACTTGGCTAAATCCCGAGCTCATGGTCGTTAGTGATCTTTCCTATATTTATTCTCTTTGTTTAATTACTCTAGAAATTCGTTTAAAATTTATTTCGTTTGTGACTTGGCCATCAACAGGAAGCAGAGAGCGAATCGCAGGTTGAGCATCACTTGATGTTGATCCGGAAGAAGCATCTGGTGTATGAGACGGTGCTGTGTGCCGAGGCGCACCCAGAGACTCGTGCAGCAGAGGGGCGAGCGACGCCTCAGCCTACAAAGGCCCTCAAAGGCGCCATCCTCATCAACCTGTACCGCAACGAGCCGTCAGCTGCTCAGTCAGCCCCTATCAGCTGTTGGCCCATCTCGCCATGGACATCGATGCACTTATCAACAGTAGTGGCGATGTAAGTTCCAAGATTTTCTTATTTTGTTGCCCATCAACTTGTTACTCCTTTCAATTCTTTCCTTATAATCACATGCTTTTGTACGTTATTCTATTTTTATTATTTGATGTCAAGGTTTTCCAATCCCACAGTTTAGTACAAAAGCATGATTCATGTCCCTCAAGGATGGATGGTGCTACTAGGCACCTTGAAGGAATCACGGGCTTGATATACTATTTATATATCATATGTATATATATTTCATATAATCAACGAGGGATGTGTGTAGTTTTATGACAATTTATCTATTCGCAGAGTGTACGTAGATGGAGAGATATCGAAGGCAACCGATGCGAGCGTAGCGGAATTTTCAGCAATAAATCGTGCTATTTAACATGAGAAAGGATAGGACTTAAGCCTGGTTTTTATTAGTAGAGTTAGTGGTAGAGTTCCCTGGGCGAGTACTAACTATCTTGTGAACTCTCCTAATGAAAACGTTACCTAGTAGAGGTAGAGTGATGGTGAAAGTACTTGTTTCTCAGTACCAAGTAAGTAGAGGTAAGTAGTAGGGTAGAGTTAGTATGCTAGTTACTCTACCACTAACTCTACTAATGAAAACCAGGCTTGATGCATTAAAAATGTCATATAGCGGTCTCAATTGTTCAAAAACCGGTATAGTCATTGCGTCTTTCATTCCTTCCATATTTCCAAACATAAATTCATTCAACAATAAAATTGGATTTCAGTTTTGAATAGAGAATCAAGAATATTTATTGGCCATTAAGTACATAGTCATTATACAATAGGCTTTGTCAATATAAAAGAGGACACAAATCACAGTCCAGTCACAATAAATCGAATAAATCGAGTTCTAAAACTTATGGCTCATTTGTAGATTCGCGCCCATGATGAAATTTGAAATAAAACATAAGTCTCGGTTTACACGATCGGCGTGGTGCGGCCGATCTTGTCTCTTTTCCCACCGAGAAGGAATCCGCTGGTGGCGCAATCCGCAAATCATGCCGTAGAACGAGGCTGAGCAGCATTATATTCTGCTGTATAAATTGTATCAAATTGTCAGATACTGGCCATTGGAACCGCTTCATCAGGAAAGCGATCCAATGTTCGAAACAGCTGGCTAATTTTGATTCAATGTTAGCATTTTGGTTGATCGGTCGCTTTCGACAAAAATGTTCCAATTGATGGCTAGTCTGGTGATAAGTTGGATACAATTCATCCAGCGTTTAGACGCTTACGGGCCGGTTTCTCCAACGACAGTTTAGTTTGAACTTTTAGGTTTTTACCACTCACAATGTTAGTAGCGATTGAATCAAATGGTCAGCTGTTCGGACATCGAACTTTCTGACAAAAAAAAAGTTTTCTAGTGAGTGGTAAAACCCAAGTTTTAATCTAAAGGAATTAGGTTTAACTGACGTTGGAGGAAACCGGCTCAGTTGGAAGAATTTTTATTTTGGTCAGATAAGTTTTTGTTTTTTACTGTCTCAGCTGCGAATAAAAGATAATGCTTTAATAACTGAGCAGAAAAAAATAGCGAAAGGGAATCTTTATACAGTATATTAAAAGACTTTTGGAAAAAAACTTGATGATAGCCCATGTAGTGATTAGATTTTGATGCGGTTTGCGCCAAAAAAAATGAAAGTGGTCCTAGATGTGCTGATTTAATTTGTATTTTGGAAAAAATCTTTAAAAAAATGTAAAATTAACTCTTAATTTACGGATTAACTCTGACTCTAATGTAAATAAAATAGACATAATAGTGTCATTTACTTCCTCATTTACTATTTTTTATATTATTTTTTTTTAGATAGCCACTGTTTACTCGTACAACGAATAATTGGCACCACAGCTATGGGCACAGGCGGCTCCTCTGGTTACCATTACTTACGGTCCACGCTCAGGTAATTATTGACTCATTTTATTTGTTTATTCATTTCACTTTATTCGATGAATTTCTTTAATGTATTCATTAAGGGCCACTTCATTAGCTCGGGATTTAGCTAAGTCCTAGACTAAAACGGGTGGCCACAGTAGCATCGACAAACGTTAGCCTCGACACTATGTACTAAGGTCTCTCTATGCTGCTAACCCACTAACCCTTTTCCGGACAAACGTTCGTCGATGCTATGGTAGCTAATTGTGACAGTCTAGGGTCTGGCTAAACTCTGAGCCCAGAAACAGCCTTCATTGTCATATTTCAACCCTAAGTTGTTTGTATATTACTTTGTATTACTATTGTATCATTCTTGATCAGTTTGTTGGATATCAAACTCTTATTAATTGATTCTTCTTCTGATGTGGAAACAAATTTATTATTTTTTCAATAGGAGTAAACAGAAAAACAAGACTAAACCAATTGAGAATCAAATGCAAAATCAATTTATCTTCCAAATATTCACAAGTGAGATGGATGATGAATTTAAAAAAAAATATATAATTCACTAGCTGACCCGTCGCACGACCCTGTATATGTATATTTTCTCAACTATTTGTGTATAGAGCATGACACTGATAACAAATTATCTATTCTATTCCAAATTAGTCTTGACTTGGTCATAAGGTCATAACTAGAGCCCGGATGTTCAGGCATTTATAATACTTAAAATAGGCATAGGCAGGCAAAAGGCACTTAAAAAAAAACGCACAAAAATGTGGCGCTTTTACAAAATCGAAAAAGGCAAAGTGTATTCCTATACAGTTTTGTTTAAATAATACAAAGAAGAAAAAATTTGAAAAACTGATATTCTACTGGTTGCACATGAGTTTCTTAATTTCTGAACTCCTGGTGTGTTTTCTTTCTGAAAGATCATAGACTTATTCTCATGTACACATTCTTATATGCACGCTCGATTTTCTTTCCAGTCATATACAATTTTTTAGTATTTCAAATTGAAAATTGGTAATCATATTGGCAAAACATATAAAATAGTATGAAATGAGCTATTGATATTGAAATAGGCACTAACACCCGAAAAAGGCAGAATAGGCAAATTTAAGGCATTTTGCCTAAAATCCGGGCTCTAGTCATAACACTTTTTAATAATTTTCCCCCAGGAAATATGAAGTATTTTGTAATAATATCATTCAAATAACCGTCTTCTTTTTCACATTTTCAGCGATCGCTACAAGATATTCGTGGACTTGTTCAACTTGTCTTCATTCCTTCTGCCCAGCTCGCTGGTACCGCCACTCAACAGTTTCATGAAGAGCAAACTGTCTCTGCTGTGGTGGGGCGCGAAACAGCTGACTGCGCAAAATGAGGACGATGACGTCGATGATGATGATAATCTGGACGACGATGATGACAACAAAAAAGATGGCGGATGCAGTTGAGATTCCCTTTAATCTAGATTTATTGGCGTTTGAAAATCAACATGATGGCTGAAACGGCGAGGTGTATAGCAGGATCCTTTTAACTTGTCAGAAAACATATGTTTCGAGTAGCAATATCACAATACTTAACCTACAAATGCTGAATCTCGCAGATTATTGAAAAGGTCTTTTAAAAAGTTATTCTTTGAAAGGTCTTCTTTAAAAAGGTCTTTTAAAGACTTTAAAGGTCTTTAAGACTTTTAAGCCTTTTGATTATTGTGTCGAAATAATCAAAAGGCTTTTGATTAGCGACAGAGATTGATAATTAATCTCTTTAATTATTATCGAAACAGCTGATTTCTGACAAGTTAAAAGGATCCTACTATAACTACCCGTACTACAAGCCATTTTACTATATCACAGTGGACAATATCGTTGGTGTTATTGTTAATAAATAGTTGACGGTTTCCTTTCAAGTTGTTGAAAATATGATTTCGATAGGTTCGCTCTCCAAACAGTACTCTTTCAAAATAAGGGTTGCGATTAGCTATAATAATAATAATTCCGTGTAACCTGGCTGGCTCAGGTCTGGTGTCAGAGTTTTGGTCACTGGATCAGTCTCGACGTGACAAATAACGACTGTTTTTCGACGGTTTAGCGTGTCCTCCGAAACACGAGGAGTGGCTCGAGCTAAAATCTCACGGTCTGACCTCACTGAGCTTTAGGTAAACCATGGTAATTGAAAATTCTAATTACCTTGAGATATAGCAGGATTCTTTTAAGTTGTCAGAAAACAGCTGATTGATGTACGCTCGTTTACTAACGTTAAATCAGCTGTTTTCTGACAAGTTAAAAGAATCCTGCTATACTAGTTAATTGAGTTGAATAAATTTTCTCTGAAATTCTTCATCGAGAAAATTTCAATGTATAGCTCGTTGAATTTTGTAAGGCACTTGGACTGACAATGTATTTATTTTGCATTCTTATTATTTTGAGAATGCGTTACGCTTTGGGTAAACTTGTTAACCGAGTTAAAAAAGGTTTTCTCAGCAATCTTTAATTAGGAGGATTCCAATATAGCTCGTTGATTTTGGTAAGGCGCCTGGAATGTCAATGAACCTGTATTTATTTGGCATTCTTACTCTTAATCCTTTTAGAAGTACATAACTTGCTACTCATCAGCTCTTATCAAATAAGATATTATGGGCCGGTTCATGAGCTCGGGATTTAGGCAAGTCCTGGACTAAAACGGGTGGCTACCGTAGCATCGACAAACGTTTGTCTCGACAGGTTAGTGGGTTAGCAGCATAGAGAGCCCTTAGTACATAGTGTCGTGGCTAACGTTTGTCGATGCTATGGTGGCCAGCCGTTTTAGTCTAGGACTTAGCTAAATCCCGAGCTCATGAACCGGCCCTATCAGATCCAATTCTTGAAGGTGGATAAATAAATTTACTACTTTGGTTACATCTATTAGGAATTTCTAAAGAAAAAAAATTGAACTCCACAATATACAATACTTATCAAATATTCAGTTTGGTTAGCAGTCAAGCAACACATATTAGCTTTCAAGTAACTTCTATATAAAATATTAAATATCAATACAGTATTAGCTTATTCAAGTTGAACCCAATTAGCTTTTAATGAATCGTCCAGCTTTCTATAATTATTTTCCTCGATAAAATCATAATAAATTCTGAACCCCAAGTTCAAGTATTAATAACCTTTAAACAATATTCAAAGTTGTTCCCAACACAATTATTTCTCAATTAGAATTAAGGACCAATTAACATACCAGAATATTGTTTCCAACTAATATTTATTGAATTCAATAACATCACATTCTTTCTAATAAATAAATTGAAATTATCTATATTCTCCTACTCTAAATATCATGTCGATTTTCTAATAATCTGAATTATTCGTTAATATCTAAATTAATCGTTCGTTTCATCTTCAGATTCTCCCAGCTTTATCTACTTTGGACTAGATTGAAAATATCCATTTCAATTCCTTATATGAAAAGCTACACTAGCTAGTATCCATTTCTGTTTCTCGGCGGCATGACAGGGTACAGTCAACTCGGTTATCAAATTTTCACGATCAACAGACGAATAGAGAGGTACTTTCAAAATATTGTTGTCTTCTTCATCTTTAACCAACGTTTTCTTAGACCATGAAAGTAGAAGGGGTGGAGCCACTGTTACATCGGGAGAATCAGCTGTATTAGCTGACAGTGTATGAGAATCAAACTGGGCTCCCTCTAGTTGTAGTCCTAAAATAGTGAGTTGCGGTTGATCTATTCGGGAGTTAATCTCTTTTGATGATGTGATCGGTGACCAAGAACATTTAAGTTGTAGTTCATCTATGCTTGCCCCTTTCAACGTTCTCACCGTCTGTTGTCTCAGTGCGTTCAATAGTGTTTCGGGGTGAAAAATATCAGCCAAATCCAACGAAGACAATGTAACACTTTTATGAGACAACATACTATGCACAGCCATTGCTCTTGTCATAACTGACCTCAAGTATCTCATGGAATCGTTTACAGCACTACATCTCCACAATGTTTCCCATTCGTTGGGTACTTGGTGTTTGACTAGGGCTTGTGCCAGATTATTCACTCTTGTAGTAGGTTGTGAAGAGTTTTTCAAAACACGTGTTATTGCAGCCAAACCAGAATGGATATGGTGTACTAGTTTCAATGCAAACTGAAACTCAAACCTCACAAACGATTGAAGTGGATCTTCAGATTCATCCTGGTGTTCTTCATCTGTCTTCAAACTAGGTTCCTTAATTTTTAGAAGTGGTACACCTTGGTTCAACTTTTTCCAAAGATTTAACACGGGGTTTAGTTGATGGTGCTTGTGCCAAACTGCCAAACCTGGTGAATCTAAATCTTGGATTTTATCAATTGTTCTAATATGTTCGCGAATGTTGTTTGTTTGTGGTACATCTATGCCTAGATTCAACGATGTTGTTCTGTCTGTAGTGAAAAACTTATCCAAATACGCGGATAAAACTCTCAAATCATAAGTGTTGTCCACTCTTCCTCCGTATACAGCGCCCTCACACAAACCTTTGAAAAACTGCCAGTTTACACCACTTTTCCCAGCTTTTTCTAAAACGGTTTTCATAATCTGTAGAGCGGCTGATAGGTCGGTTTCGTTGAATTCATAAAACTTCACCCAACCTTGTGGGATAATTGTGCGTCGTTCCAAAACCAGCGCATGAAACCAAGCTAGATTGAATAGTGGGCCAGGTATTGAAGTTTGTAGCACTGCATCTTGTTCCCAAGTACCGTAGGTGCGTTGCATGTTGCGTTTGACCCCCGGAGGAGCCTCGTAGGTTACTTTCAAACATTGTGATATCAACAACGATGGAAAAGAATTGTGTGGTTGTGTAGTTAACCATAACCGGAAATTTTTGTTCAAATCTGTCAACAATCGATACTCAGCTTCCAGTTCTGCCAACCAACCAGTCATTAAATGAACGTTTTTCAGTATCAACCATGATCCATCCACTGCTGCCAACTTCAGCAATCTTAAAACTTCCCTCTCTTGTCCCTCGCCCAAAGCCACTTCATAGTAATTCACGGGAGAAACAGTCTCCACCAAGTAACGTAACTCAGAAGATGGATCACTTCCTTGTCCTGAAATTATCATGATCGGTTCCTCCGCCGCTGAATCTTTGTACAACTCGATCAAACTTAGAGGTGGTGCTGATAATGAATTCAACCCCAACGCTTTACAAGTGAATTCTACAAGACTTGTACATAGATGATCGGGAGATAATGCTTGTACAAGTAGTACCTCTTGGAAAAGTGAAAGGTTTACAGGTGGTTTAATTGTAGGCGATCGTGGAAACCCTTTCCAAATTTTCTCCTCCTCCAGTTTCAAACTATTGTACAGCTCTGGGAACGTGCAATGAAATAGATGTACATCATACATACGATCTTGGTCGATCCATTTCGGAACACTATCATTTTCAGTATCAATTTTGAACTCAGAAATACTCGATTGTCTAGTAAATAACTCCCATTCGTTAGGTTTGAACAGTTTGGGGTTCATACAATGTGCCAAATGCAGTCCAAACGTTAAATGATCTGACCGAAATAAAGATCGTGAAACATGATAGTAAACTAAGTGAAGTAGATGTGAACATTTGTCATCTCTTTCAATGTCTTTGCTTGATTTTAGCGAAGTTTGAAATAAACGTAGAAACGCGTTGACTGAAATACAGTAGATGCTGTTTAGAGCAGGTAGTGATGCAATTGCGAAATACAAATTACTTGCATACTCGGCTAATGGTTGATAAACACTGCAATGTTCTTTTAACTCAGTTTGTAACTTAACAAACTCCTCCAGTGATTCTTTTATCATAACACTACTACGTTTTGTTTCGTTTAATGAGTTCAACAATTCTCTGTTTTCTAGGATATCTCCATCAGCTGACGCCAAACGGTTCAAAACGTTTTCTTGCATTCCGTCCAGTTGTAGTTTGAGATTTTCTTCCTGGTGTAGTAACTCCTTACGGCGTATTTCTAGCTCGGGTTGTTCAGTATTCAGTGCACAAGCTAATAACTGTTGAGCAAGCCCTGCTGATGACGTCATAAAGTTGACCTTAGTTATGTAAGCGAGAGCATCAGGAGAAATGTTACAATCAGCTGTTCTAGTTGTTAGAAACAATCGAAAATCAGGGTTGTAGTCCACATTTTTGTCACCTAATTGCACCATCTTACGTGGTCCTTGATATGTGAAATCACCTCGTAAAATAGGATACAAGAATGGATCGATTTTAACCACCTCATTCACAACAAGTATCTTTCCAAACCGTATAGCAAACTCGAGAACTGTGAATAATCTCGGACTGGAGTAAGATACAACTTCGACAGCGGTCGGTTTCCCTTCTCTCAACTTGTGTACTCGTTTCTGGAGCCAGTTTTGTGCCTGGCATGTGGGATCAACTAACAGTGGACATGATTGAGAGTTCATCACCACTAGAGCGTTCTCGATTGATAGTTGATCTGAAGGCAGACCTTCCGATTGCCAGTGTATCATCTCACTTTCTTTTCCTAGAAAAGTGACTAGGGAGAAATTTTTCAACCCCAAAATCTTCCCCCATATCTCCAGCAAACCGCTGCGGGCGTCCTGTGACGTGGCGGACAGATACACAATCGAAGCGGCAGCTAGTAGACTGTTGGCTGGTAGTTTTTCCAGATTTTCCGACAACTCATTCAACTGCACTTTCCATCTTGAGTACTCATCATCCAGTTTGGAAACCAACACCTCAGCTGCCGAGATTGTTTCATGCGCTTTGTTTAAATGTATCTCGATCTCTGCCGCTTCTTTAGTGAACGTATTCAGTTTCACCTTCAACTCCGCAACCGTTTGATCAACATCTTGTAACCCACTGCTGAGTTTCACAATGCGATCTTCGGATGATTTCAAATTCTTCTCCAACTTTGCTTGTTCGCGTTCTAGTGGACGAATTTTCTCGAGAACTTTCGAATATTTCACATTGGCTGTCACCCAAGCAGCCAACGGTGCCGCGGCTACAGAGGCTCGTTTCGCCGTTTTTGCGTTGAACGAATCCTTACGTTCTGCCAACATTTGTTCCACGGATTCCCTGCTTTCTGGTGTTATTTTATGAGCGTCAAAACAACGTATATCCTCTTTAACACCACGTTTAGCCAAAAACGTTTTCATACTATTCCAGGACGTATCTTGTATCCCCATCAATCTCAAAACGCCTTCCAGTATATCTCGAATGACATCTGGTGGAGCTCTTAGTGATCTTATCTCAGAAAGCGCTTCAGATTTGATATTACCTACAGCAGCACAAGCTTCTCTTATCAGTGGTTCAATTTCTTGTAACTCGGCTTCAATCTCAGCTTTTCTAGCCATCAATGCATCACTCTCTTGTTCGGTTTGTGCCTTCAATATCTCCATTTGCCCCCTCTGCGTGTTAGTATTCGACATAGTCTCCGTGATCATCTCCAAAGCTCTTGTTGCTTTCTCCTGTTTTTCACCCAATAGTTTCTCTTGTTCGGCAGCTTCCAACTTCAAACGAGCCACAACATTTTTAGCGTCACTCAGCTTAGAAATACCAGCTTGTAATCTTTCCTTTCTCTGTTGTATACTATTATTATACTCAGTCACCAACTTATCGTACATCATAACCAACGAAAAATACTGTTTAGGACAGATATTTCTCCTCAAAACACTTGAACTACAAGCTTGCTTATGTACTTCAACAAATATCTCCACCAGATCATCTGTAATCAATTCATTCTCCCTATTAATCATCACTTTAGGTATCAATTTAAACGATTCACTACACCATTCATCTAACCAAATTATATGACAATTTTTCAGCATTGCAGGGTTTGATGTTAGTTGTTGACTAAACTTAGGACCAGTTGAATCTAGTAACAGTACTATATGTAAATTTTCACCAACTCTTCTAGTGAAGTATTCGACGGTTGTTCCATCAAAATTGTCTTGTTCAGCTACATCACTTATTGCGCCAGTTAGAGATTCCAATTCATCAGCATGATAGAGTCCCGGTATTTCGCTGGAAGACAATAAACTATTCACCATGTCCATAAATTCGGATTGAATCAACTGGTGGTCTTCCAACAACAAATACACTTGTTCCCCATCTATTCCAGCTGTTTGCATGACTTTTTTCAAATCGTTTTTGAAATTTGAAATCGAATACTTGGGTCCGATTTTCGGCGAAACTAGTGTGGCATTTAGACGAGATGCGGCGATTTTTAGAGCCGTTTTACGTCCGAAACCAGCTTGTCCGACTAGCAATAAAGATTCTCCCGGGTTGCTGAGAGATTGTTCAATATTTGCTACTAGTTTTCTCAGTTCTGGAAGTATCACAATGTCTACCAACCCCAATCTAGCCACTTCTTGACTCACTAACACTTCCCAATCTTTAGATTCCAGCCTTGTAAACGTATTCATATTGATACCATTCTGGGAATCACAAATAAATACAACTTCACCCCCTCCACTTGACGTCTGTAACACAGACCAATCAGAATCAAGTACAGTAGATATTATATTGTCATATCTATTCCTATCTTCATTATTAACCATACGCTGTTTAAATCTTCTTTCAGCCTCATACAACAAGGCTTCAATAGTACATTGATTGTTTTGATCTTGTAGAGGGTACCTCAACAATCCTATACACCACCTTGTCAAATCTCGTGGCGTGAAAATGTAATGCGGATTTGATAAATTATTATTAAACGTACCTTTTATTGCTTCATAAATATTTATCATAGCTGTAGCAATGGTTGAACTTTTAGAATTGCTCCCCAGTAATGATTTAATATAGGAAGTGTAAATCGCTTGTAGTTCGTTTTTCTCTGGTGATGCTAAACAGTAAATTCTATTCATTGATAAAAATCGTTGACTAATAGATTCCAACGACGATACGCTGCAAACAATTTGTATATTCTCAAACGCCACCCATTCCAGAGTACTATCATAAAACCCTTTATAAGAAAGAAATTGTTGTAAGAACTGTATCAACATGCACGTTCCCCATTTGTCTGGTTGTATGCGGTTGATGTCTTTGAAGTGTAGAATCAAATATTCGGAGCTTTTCGGTCGGTAAACTCGTCCCGTACTACTGGAAACAATTATACAAAGTTGTGATAACTTTTGTAGTAAGTGATAGGGGGTGATATTAGCGCTACAGTGTATTGTAGCAACTTTGTAGTTGTGTAGTTTACTGAAACAATAATCGAGTAGAATACTTTTCCCAGTACCTGGAGGCGCATAAAGTATAAGGGGGTGTTTCATTTGTAACCAATCCAGAATAGTGTCAATACATGCTTGTACTTGTCCGGTTAAAACTAGTGAAGATGGTTTATTACTTTTGTTATCGAAACTTGTAGATGGAGAGTTGGTTAATGTTGAATAAATATCGATACAATCTCTTCTTTCATCGTAGTAACAGTTTTGTATCAAAGAGTCTGATAAATCCATTGAGGCGATTAGTTCACCGGTTAAATCGAACACAAATTTGTAGAAGCTTTCTCGATAGGTTGGAGATAATAGAGCGCCCAATCCAGCTGCTAAACTGTACGCAAATTTAGCTCGACTTGTAGCTCCCGTCAATCTAGACAATCCATTTTTCACAACTGATATCGCTTTAATTTCCCCGATTCGATTATGGTTTTCGTTTAGTACCCATTCCACACATTTATAGAGGTAATCTGTGATAAAATTACTCAAAGTATGTTGATCGCTTTCTGGCTGTATTTTCAACCAAGATTCAACTAAACTCTTTGTGTCTAAATCTTCTTCGCTCAAAAGAATCACACCCATACGTGAGATAGTAGCCGGTGACGCATGTTGTACACTATCTGTTTCAAACAAGAAATGAACGTTGGGTCCAAACTGTATTCTCCATCCTGACGGTAAGGTGAGCAGTCTATTATCATCCAAAACTGAATTCAATGATTCTATCCATTCGGGATCTATATCTCCGTCGAACACTATCCAGTACTGTACATCAGCTGGAACGTTGTAAGCTATTTGAGATGTACTGCTCAGTACTCCATCAATCCATTGTCTTGTGTCGGGGTCAGTTTGTCCCAATAATTGTGTGCGATTCATTGCTTTGGGGTTGATAACGCTTTGTTTCACTGTGATATTCATCTTTTTCAGCGCATTTTTCAATAGTTTTATCACAGTTGATTTTCCTGAACCTGGCGGTCCAACCACAACCACCCCCATTCTTTGTATCAATTGCTCGTACAACTCTGTACATTTTCTAACCTGCCATTTGTTAGGAGTAAGATTAAACTCGTCATAAACACTTTCCACAGCTTCTGTTAGTTTCGCATGTGCAAACAATTCAAACTCAACCGAGGGAAATGTGTCTTTAATCAACATATCAAACTTTCTACTATCTGAAAATGTTAGTTTCGACAGCGTATTCAAACGTACAACCCTTACAGCCAGTTTCATCTCCATATTTTCATCTTTCCCTTCATTTTGCTCAGTGGAAAACTCTCTCAGCGCATTTCCACAGCCTGCTACAACCGTTTTCAACGCTCTCAACCCCCAATCGTAATGCTGTTGTTCGGATAACATTTTTTTCGCCATAGAAAACAACGTGACCAACTTACAACCGATCTCTTTAGCTTGTTTAAAACCTTCACAATGTAGAATCGTTTGTGCAATTATTGTGTCATCTGGTTTCGACATGACTACTGGTCTAAATAGTTGTTTCAGGTTGTCTGGAAGCTGTTGGCGACCTCCATACCCTCTCCCTGCGGGGTTCATTGTTACAAATATACCCGTTTTATGATCTACATAAACCTCCTGATCTAGTAAGTTCACCGTTTTCGATTTTTTGCGTAACGCTTCCTGTATTGTATGAATTTGTATGGATATCGCCGACAATGTAGTCTCATCTAGTCGATTGAACTCATCGAAACAACCCCACGATCCACATTTCACCAATCCTATCAAAATTCGTGTCATAGATTGTGCGTCGATACCTTCGTCACAGTTGAAAACTAATACTTGTCGACCTAGAAGCATACCCAGTGCTTTTACTGATTCAGTTTTTCCCGTACCAGCTGGTCCATAGGGGTTGCCCCCCAAACCAGCGCTCATGGCTTGTGTAAGGGTGAGATAACATTTGTCGGTTAGTGGTGTGTGTACCAATCTTGCCGCGTTCCCTTGGTATTCGTGAGAGTAGGTGAATTCGACATCCACCATTTTTACAATCACCTCACCCATTCGATTCAAATAAAATCTCAATCTCCGTTGCCAGTTCCAATCTTCCACATCGGTTACATTCGCCTCTAGTAACTCAATCACTATATCTTTATGATAGATTGTATCGATTAGTAACGATTTTAATTTCAGTTCCAAAACCCCTAAATTGTTCTCCTCATCTTTTGCGCTTGTCATAACCCTCCACTCGTTTTGTTGTCTAGTATAGGCTTCTAATTGTGCCTGCAATGATTTTAATAAGGTATCCAAATGTTTCTTCTTTATGGATTCTTCACACCGTTTTGTAAATGAGACTCGTTCAGCTAAACAAAGTACTTGAGATGGATAGAGCAGTGGATCAGGGGATTCCAAACAATTTTGTACTAATTTTCGAAGAGTTCTCGTCATTTCTAGTGCCAACTCCGATAACCATTCCTCTACGTTTGCTGTCAAAATAACGGGGCTCTCCAAAGCTACTGTTTCACCCTGTAAGGAACACATAGCAATTATACGGTTTTCATTATCAAACTTCACACTATGTATACCAGAAAACAATTTCTTCAAATGCGCTTGAATTACATGACGTTTCTGTGATTGGCCCAGTATTTCCAACAAATCTTCATCACCAATAAAGTAGAACCGTGGAAATTTGTTACGTTTTTCCTCCAAAAATTGCAACAAATTTTTCTGACACACTGTCAAATGTTGGCAAGCCGAATTCAGTGTGTTACTCAAATTCGGCATCTTACATAAATTTATCACTCGATGATCGCCTTTGAATAAATCGTTCAAAATTATCCTCAAATCTTTATCAACACGTTCAAATCGGGAACTTTCCACCTTCAATGTACCGGCTCCAAAGATAGGTTCCAAGTAGATCCATTTTCGTTGTACCTGATTCAACATACGCAGGTTGTTATCTAAATCGGATAAACGGGTTTCCCAAATGCGTGCCCTGTCGATAAAGTCGTCAAAATTCGGGGAGCTTTTTATGGATTGTAGCAGACATTGGTTATCACCCACTCGTGTCATAACGTCGTTGAAATCTTTAATTAAATGAATCACTTCTCCATGACAGTCTGTGTGAGGTATCATTGTGAATTTAGCCTCCACCTCCCAAATATCTAGATCTGACAACGCTTGTCGTATAACTATCTCACTGGCTGCCCTACTGTTCAAATCTTGTAGCAAAGAATTATTTTTAATAATGTTTCCTTTAGAACGTAGTATATCATTGAAAGTTATTTGCTCAGGTGGCATGTATTGCAAACCTAACAAATTGAACATTTCCAACCAATGTTTGTCTGAAAACATTTCTCCTCTGACAAACTTCACAATTGGCAACATTTCTTTTATACTATCCATTTCTTGCATAAGATACACACTAACAGAAGAAGCTGGTTTGTCTGTGATTCTGGTAGACCATTTAGTTATGAATTTATCCATTTGAGATTGACATTTTCCACGAAAAACAATCCACTCCTCATTACCCAATTCGGTTAATTCAGTTGTAAATTCACTGTACAACGCCCAGGTACCTTCATGATGTTTCAAATCTTGTTCCACCTGATCAATTTGTGGAAAATCAGGTAAATCATCTTTTATACCAAACCTTGTAAAATCTTCTGTCATCGTTTTAACAGATTGTGTCAATTCGTCCCATTTTTCACGTTTTTCTTTTAAGAATTGCATAACACGTTGCCCCTGTACTTCTTCGTGAAAATTATCTTCCCTTGGTTTCATCTGCTCCCATCTTAATGCAAATCTTTCAATTTCGCTTTGTAATCGTTCAGCATCTGCTACTAAATTACTTTTCATCATGTCTACTTGTTTGGAGATTATATACTGTTGATTGCTAAGAAGCCCCTGAAAATTCTCCCATAACATAGACATACGAGAGACATCATCTACGTGTTCTTTAGTCCAACTAGCTAGAATTTTATTCTTTTTATCGGCTGACTCAATCAATGTGAACATATTTTTCGCAGACTCTGAAATACTTTCAAACTTGCTGTTGATTTCACCAACTTCTTGCAAACTTTGAGGTGCTTTTTCCAAACTAGATTTGGATTCCATGATGAAATTTTCAAGCTTATTCACATCTTGTATGACTGAAGAATGGAGGCTACTGGAAAGTATATCCCAGTATCTACGATTGTGCATTTCAACCTCAGCTCTTACCGGCGCTACACTTATTACAATACAATCCACCTTTCGCTCGCTGCTGGATAATTTTGCGATTTGTTGTCCCAATGCTTTCGACGCACGAAAGTTCAAAGCCCAATCGTCAGCTGTCAATAGATTATGTTCAATTAGCACATCCCAATCAACACTGCCCAAAGCTACCCAATCCTGCCACTCGTCACAAACTGCCAGCACTCTTGTGAATAGATCTTTCGCTTTTTCAAACACTCTCACAAACCTATGAGCGTTGTTGTCGATAATTGATGAGAAAATATTCACGTCACTTACACCTCTCAACGATAACGGTATTGCTAAGAAATGTTTCAACTGTCTGTAATATTTCATACGTACATCTTCAATGGGTGGACTGAACGTTAGTTGTTGTTGTCTATATACTAAATCAGTTCTTATTTCAGGGAGATGCTCATTCAAACGTTCCAACCCCACTCTATATCTGTATTCTAACGCCTTATATATTTGATGATCCCAATGACTTCTCCAAGATTTAGTGTTGGTGAAATCTTCTTCCACTCTCGACATTATCTCTCTTATCTCTCTCAACCCTTCCTTCCATCTTTGTTGTTGTCTCAACAAATCCGTATCCATTAAACTCATAACAATGTTGTTGATTTTGTTGTGATGTGTGACAAGTTGTGTGTTCTCCTTGTACAATCTGTCAACAGCTGATTGTAGTTTTTTGATGTAGCTGTCAACAGCGGTAGTGTTTTTCCAGGTGACACTGTGTTGTTCGCGAACAAGACGAGCCAACTCGACAGCGGCGGCTAGCATCATAGGTCGTTGCGATACTATCATACGGTCTCCGATTGTGTTGTGGAAGGTTGCCACCTGTTGCAGTGAGCGCGCCTGGTTGATGAAACTCCTCGCCATTGCTGCCGTTTCGACAATACTTGCGGGTACACTGTATCCCAACACTGAAATCTGTCTTACATCTTTCACCAGTGCCACCAACTGAGGATTGTAATTAACTTTCATCAATTTTCCCTGCTCAAACTGTACCACAGGTTCCGAAGTCCGTAACCCTAGTCTTTTCCCGGCTATAGCGGACCCCACTTCTCTCGTCCAACTATCCAACAACTCAGAAATCGCGTCTTTCAATTGTTTCCTCACACCTCTCACACTCTCCTCCAACTCATTAAAACCGTTCAAATCTTTCAAAACAAACGAAATTGTCTTCTCAACCTGTCCAATCTGCGATTCCTGCTGGTGTAACCAGTAAATCTTCTTCACTAACGGTGACATATCGTAATTAATACTCCAATTACATTTATCATCAAAACCGTCCGCGTTTAATTTTGCTACATGGTCTTGCAACAAACCTAGCAAACACTCTCGTTGGGGTGTCAGTAGAGAACGCACAAGAGGTCGTTCAATCAACTCCTGGTATTTCCTAAACTCCTGCAACAACTGCATAGTATTCACGTTTACCGTTTGAAAATGTTGTAGAATTTTACTTCCCACATGTTCTTCAGCTGGTTTGATTGAGTTTTCAAAGTGTTTCACCGCGTCACGCCATGTTACTTCGTTGTAGGGGCTCAAATTCAGTACATTCATGTCCATAAAACATTTAAAACTAGAGTCCAATTTAAAATCTGTTATTTCGGATGGTGATAGCAATCTAGTTATTTGTCTGTGTACCGTGCGTACTTTACGGATATCTTTCAATCGTTCTGCAAATTTACTGATGTAGTCCGGACGAAACGGCTGTCCCGACCATGGATACAGGGAATGGTGAGGCCAAAATAACGATGTTAAACGTTCGCACATTTCAGGCCACTTACTACAACACGATATACCTTGTAGGAGTATCTCCTCAACATCTACATAGGCTCCCTTCCACAAATCTGTTGATTTCAAACGCTTTATTACCAAACTAGCCAACGTTCTTCCTATAATCTCCATAAGATTCTCCATTCTGGTTTGGGGAAATCTGTGCTCGTCCGCTTTCCATAAATCATCAATTGTGTTGTAAGCTAGCTCGGAAATATCGTCTAAATCAGAGTTCTCTCCATCCTCCACAGCTTTACAGAGTGGTTTCAAAATTTGTACAAAACATTTCGCTTTCTCTTTATCGCTTTTACGCTTGCCCAACTCGACAACACTCGTCCAAAATTTGAATTCGTCGCCTACATTCGACACCTGACTCAGATTAGTTCGGTCTTCATTGTTGGACGATTTGAAAACAGCTGATCGTAGACTGGTTTCAAGGTCGGTTAGTAGGGATTGCATTTTAGGACCCACCGATTCGTTGTCGCTTTGCAATAGAGCTGGACCGAAAATCCGATTGAGACTGTGATAGAAACCGTTGAGAGGAGAGCCAATCACAGTGGTGAATGATATCACCTCGTGGATGTTTGATGAAGTGATGACCGCCGGGCAAACCTTATAGTAGATTAGCATGTTGGATTGCTGCTTGGTTTCATCCTCTGATGAGGATGATGAAAACAGAAATCAAATTGAAAAAATTACACAGTAATAATAATATTAATTTGGTGTACATGTTAAAATGACAGCTTACGGCAAATTTATCAGCATCTACATAACAATAAACTGTTAAATAAGATACAAAACTTGCAAAATTACACAGTACAAAAATTATAATACAATAAATTTGGTGTCACATGGGTTTTAAAAACCTGTGCTTGACACCGAGTTCTAAACATTAGAATTACATATTATGATGAAATTTGCACTCATATACTACTTAGAAATAGGACAGTAAGATGACATTATGAGAGAGAGAAAAAAAAACATTGCTATGTATTCGTAATAGAATATGGATCATTACAAAGGAGTATAAATAAGCTGAAGTATATCATGAGAAGTAAACCAAGAACAGATTAATACGTCACATATATTTCAATTTCAAAATATATATAACGTATCAAATATAACTGTATGGTAGGCTGAGATAGACAATCTTGAGGAAGAAGAACAGTTTTGGGAATAAAGCAACTCTTAGCCCCTGCGCCCACTAAGCAACTGCTATCTGATTTCAGTCAACAACCCAGCGTTGCCAGATGACTTTGGCTGATAGGTTAGATTACCCGATTACCCGAAAAACAGCCAAATGTCATCTGGCAACATTGGGTTGCTAACTGAAATCAGATAGCAGTTGCGAAGTGGGCGCAGGGGCTTACACTACACGAGCATTTTGCGTAATCCAAAAAGAAAAATACATCAACATCCATCAATTTCACATGAAAATATAGTCACTTATCATGGATAACGGAAGCTGAGATAGACAATCTTGAGGAAGAACAGTTTTGGGCATAAAGCAACATTTCACGCCGTGCCATTTTTTATATAATATGTTAAAAATATAATGTAAATACAAATATATTTGAAAAAAACCAATATAAAACAACACGGCGTGCAATGCACGTGTAGTTTATGAGAGTCGTTTGAGCCTGTTGTACTTTCCTTTGTAAAAGATTGAATGTTTGAATAATATTAAAGAAAAATACAAAGACCACTTATTTATAAACCACAATAAGTAATATAATATTATAAATAATATAATAAAAAATAATATTCATAAACCATAATAAGTAAGTGGTTTGACAATATATTTGTCGTTTTCTTTCATTATGGAGAAATACTACATCAGATCACACAAAATAAATTTCTAGATTGATTTATTTATTGAGATAATATTCATAATTTTGTAATGGTTGAAAGATACTACTGAGAATGTCAATGTCTCATTATTCATTCTGCTCCAAAAAAACTTTGTTCTCAAAATTCTTGATTAAAATATTACTGCTTTAAAGTGAACAAAAAACAGTGTGATAGCTGCCTCTCTCAGATTCCCAAATGTGTGAAATGAGTGAAGTTGCTCATTTTGAATCAATATTTCAAATTAGAAATGAATCTAGTGAAAGGAAATGAAATTGATCTAAATCAAGGTACAGTGACATTCATTTAATTTGACGCTTGGTATTAGATAGATAGATATCACTTCTCGACGTTGCTGATGACCGTAGAGTACGATGGCAAAGAAATAATATTTCTCTATCTATCTAATGCCAAGCGTCAAATTAAGTGAATCGCAGTGTAATGTTACTGTATTTGAAATTGTTTATTGTTTATAAGAAATTATATAGCCTATACTCAATCAACTGAGAATTATTAAGAAAACATTTGTTTGTAATAACATCACTATTCAGTTACAATGAGATAGAGTATAATTAGAATCACACCACCTATATGGACCGATGAAACCATAAGTACTGCTAACGTACTACCATTAATTTGATAGTATGAATAAATAGGTAATCATCTTGTGATTTGAATTAAATACTTAACAAATCACCATTAAATCCAAGTTTATTCTAGAAAATTAATTGAAATTCACCTGCTCTTGAAAAAAAAAACAGATATTGGACATCATATATTGTGTGAGGGTGATTCAACTGCACACCTGCGTTTCAGAAGGGTTTGTTCAATTGAAAACGTACTCACTAATAAAAAGTATAATGCTGCCTCCAATTCTAGTTATGACACATGGAAAATGCGTCACATTTTGTAAGAGGATGGTTAGAGATACACCTCTAATACAGAAATAATAATAAAATTGATTTAATTTGACGCTTGGCATTAGATAGATAGATATTATTTCTTGACGTTGCTGATGACCGTAGAGTACGATGGCAGAGAAATAATATCTATCTATCTAATGCCAAGCGTTAAATTGAATGAATCTGATTATATTCAACTACACACATCTCAGTTGGAGTATTTGAAATCTTCTGTGAAACTTCTAGAAGAAGATCCAGGTAAGTCTAGCTAATAACAAGTCAGTAAGTTTTCATTATCATAAATCAGATTATTATTTAATAGAGTCAATCAGATTAAGCTCTTAATATTAATTATATAATTATTTACTCTATTATATTCTATCTATTATAATTATAGAATGATTATATTGCAGAATTAGTTTTTAAAGCTGAAAGATTTTTGAGAATCTTGAAATTTTCATGAACTAAAGTCATGGCAAAATAGGGGTTTCTTGTTTATTCAAACAAGAAGCAAGCAAAACCGAATTAAATTCGACATTCTTCATGACTGATTGATAGGAGGCGACAACATGAAAATAATTTAGTAGAAAGTCAAATGGGCTGTTCTTGCAATAATCAAAGAATGACCATACGTATCATAATTATTTACGGTATTTAAGCAGTTAATGTCTCATGTGACACTATTGCTACATTATGAAATTTCTTACACTATTGCTATAGTGTGGTACTATTGCTATAGTATGTAATTTCTTACAATGTTTTGATATCAAGTAGAACGTATCATGAGTAGTTTCTGGAGGAGAAATTCCAATTTGAAAAATTTTATAGTCCTACCTCATTACTGAAATCCAATTCAGATCTGTCATCTTGTTTCTTGACAATCAATGTAAGACAGTCGATGTTATCCAAGAACTCCTCGATGGATTGGTCAGTCTTGAATGCATCAAGATTGTTGATTCCAAAATAGTTCCCTGTAATAAAAGCAACAATATTAATATTATTGATGAGGAAGGTGAGTGGATTGGACAAGTCTCCCTATTACAAAAGAAAATACTTCTTAAAGTATTTGAACGTAATGCTATTAAAAAATCAGTGTTATCAATTCCATTAAAAAACAAAACCACAATAATAATTTATTTTAAAATTCATTATAATGAAAGAATTATTTTTCTGAAAGAAAAATTGTTGTTCATGAAAATGTTTGGGTAGAGTTTGAATTTGTAAATTTGATTTTGAACTTTGCCCAAATTTTTTATCATTCCACTCTTTGCAAAATCAAGTGATTCGAAGCAGGGTGATAGAACTGCAATTGAACATAATTATAAGGGAGAAAAAATAAAAACTTGAAATGATCTACTACTTTCAAGAATAAAAACCACACTATTCAAACCTGTAGTTTTCAGAATGAAGTCTTTCCTCTCATCAACCATGATTTTTAAAATGTCAGGCGTAGTCTGTTCTCGAAGAATATAATTTTCAAATTAATGTGATCCATAGAAAAAATAAAATGATGGAATATTATGTCATAAAGCTCATTTTTCAATTAGTCTGTATGACCGCATATTCCACCATCGACCCTTCGATGTCGTCCCATCTGAACTTAATCCCAGTAAACTTAACTAAATTCAATACAAATATAAATAGTGATTGATTTTTCTTGTAATAATTTGATACTACTCTTCAATATGTTTTTTTTTAACGTTATTTCAATAAATAAACACGAAATTCAATATTTAGTTTTGCATTCATGTATTGAGCGTTTGTTTTGAATTGGTTGCCAAGGAAACAGCAGTGCTGCAAACATCACAGACTAGCTTATACGAGGCATCAACAAAAAATAAACATTTTATAATAATGATTCAAATATAAGTTCTTAGTTTGAAGAAAAATTGATATTTAATTTCATAATTGGATAATTTCAAGTGTAAACATACAGTACTATCTTTCTTTTTATTTTACTTGACGGAAGCAGTGTTACCAGCAAGCGTCAACTCAATCCTGTCTCAAATCCATTTCCTTTTGGGTTTCGTATTCATCTAGGAACAACATGGTAAGTTCTAATTTATCCTATTTTATCAATTTAATCTTTTCTTATCCATACTTATTACTGTATCTATTTGTGACCTAATCTATAAGAGATACCGATAAATAATTTTTCTCTTTTAAGAATGATGTAATTCTCTTTGAAAAAGTAACATAATCGATGCAATTCTTAGGTTAGATTTCTTCTTGTACATAGATTATTGTTTGGACCCGAATCAATCGTAATAATTATCCATACAGATACATTTCATTTTTGATTACATCAATAATATAAGTTCCCATCACTATGTCATATCTTTCATTATTTAATAACAAACTTTTTCTCAGTATGACACTGATTTATTCTCTAACCTCAATATTGTCTGTCCACGTTTGATAGGTTTGGTTTTTGGTAGATTGCTCAAGCATTTTAAACATTGTTTATACGCCACTATTTAATTATCCAAAAAAATGATTCTTGATGTCACTAGCCTAGATAAATAGTTCATCCATCCATCTTATTTCCAGTTGCTTAGCTGCTCATATTGACAACAATCATTCGTGGACAACTTGGATATTGACAATGGACAAAGGATTTAGATAATATTAATGAATATCCTAAGTTTATTTTGTGACATTGAGCAACAGTCTTCTTATGTTTTCCTCTATTTCCAGTCTACCAACAAGAAGAAGACCAGGAAGTTGAGAGGACATGTCAGCCATGGACATGGAAGAATTGGTAAGTTCTTTTCATCAATTATCACCATTTAAATCAAAACTTGAGGTCTAATTCGACTTTATGTGACTTCTCATTCGCTCCACCAAGTCCAAAGTTTATGACCTATTTTTGTGTGATTATTGAATTCTTAGAAACTTTACTCATCTAGAAATATCAATAGTCGATATCGAGCTTCAAACGTTACTTTTTTGAAAATAAACACCTATTGAAAATAAAGTCAAATATTTGAGAGAAAAACTGTGTCCATTCATAATGTATGGAGAATTGTTGAACTTCAGAATATGCAAGCATTTTAGTAAGCAAATGTTCCTGAATCCGTTAATTAAACGTGAATCTTATTCAAGTTCTCATACATAGACCTAGAATGTTTCTGGTTTCATTAATTGAATATGCATAAGATTGAAGTTCTCATAGGCCTACATGAATCTAAATGTTTCTGGATTTGTCAATTAAATTTGAAGTCAAATATATATCAATTAAGTCTGAATCAAGTTCTCATACATGGGTCTAAATACGGTATATCTGGTTTTGTACATTTACATTTATTTGATTCAAGTTCTCATACATGTATTGTTTAGCATCCGATACTGTTATAATTTCCTAGCGAAACATATACTATTGTAAACTACAGACCTAACTGATGCTTGTTTTTTACCAGTATGCTATCTAGTAGCATGGTTAGCTTCAGACGGGAGCTTAGTAGCAGAATCGGGTATTCAAATATCCTAAATGCGAACGTACCTTAAGTAATTGATGTGAAACGTTTTATTATTCATTTATTGGCAAGATACATTACAATGTGGGAAGAATCAACAGACATTTGTCCAAAACTGCTTCTTTCCCAAATTTTGATAAATTGTCCAGAGGTTATGTTGTTGATTCATCTTACTGAGTCCAAAAAACGATTAACTAACAATAGTTTTGAATTTCTTAGATTTCTTCATGACAAATTCAAATGAGTTAAACAAGAATAATAATGAAACTTCCTAACATATCACATTTTTACTCGAATTTCGCGACAGAAAGATTGAAAGACAAAAATCCACTTGTCAGCTGTTGATGATTATCTTGAATATTCATTTCCTTTACCTTTTTTCCAACATTATTTTGACTATTAATTTTTTTTAGGTAAGTTCAGGAAGCATCCCGGTGGTCGCGGTAATGCCGGAGGTATGCACCACCACAGAATCAACTTCGACAAGTACCATCCCGGATACTTTGGAAAGCTGGGTATGAGGAACTACCACTTGAGGCGCAACCACCACTTCTGTCCGTCTATCAACCTCGACAAGCTGTGGACATTGGTCAGCGAACAGACCAGGCAGAAGTACAAGGCTAACAGCCAACAGAAGAAGGCTCCCGTCATTGATGTTGTCAAGGCTGTGAGTAGTATTTTGTTGTTTTCACTTTGGAAAATTGGCGTTTCGGGAGTGATTTGGGCAAAGTTACTTGGTTTTGAGATTCTGTAGGGTGTTTCAGAACCTATAGGGTGTTTTTTAAAAGACCTTTTTTAAGAAGATCTTTCAAAGAATAAATTTTTAAAAGACCTTTTCAATAATTTGCAAGATTCAGCATTTGTAGGTTAAGTATTGTGATATTGCTCTTTGAAAAATATGTTTTCTGACAAGTTAAAAGTATTCTGCTATACGTTTAAGGCATTGATCTGGCCGTTTTATAACAAACAGATGCCACATTCGAATTCAGCGTTCAAAATACTGTAAGAGTCAATATTAATCTCATTTTTGAAATTGGACTTGACCGAGTTTGTAATTGGCCTACTCAAATATAGAATAAAAAAAGTGCTGAATAAAAGGTGTTTTAAGCATTGATCTAACCGTTTCATAACAAACAGATGCCATATTCGAATTCAGAGTTCAAAATACTATAATAATCAATATTAATCTCATTTTTTAAATTGGTCTTGGCCGAGTTTGTAATTGGCCTACTCAAATATACAGAGTTTTTCAGAACTCCCTACCAATATTCTAGGGCATTGTTCTTGGGTGAAAACCATATCTAAATATCATATTAAAATTGTCCGGAAGTCCTTAGTTGAGCCTGGTTTTCATTAGTAGAGTTGGTGGTCGAGTAACTGGTATACTAACTCTACCGAGCTAACTCTACTCTACTTACTTGGTCGAGTAACTGTTTTCACTATGTACAATTAAGAATAGTAGGTAAAGTGTGTTGTCTAGTGAAAAGATCTAACCTTGAAATGTCGATACGGAACATTCATTACCCATAAATTCATTAATACTCCTAACCCCAGAATAGGTATAAAATAAGTTTAAATCAAAATAGGATAAATCAATAAGTTTCCAAAATAAATATAATAAGACTCTTTAGAAAAAAGCTTAATAGCATCACTGAAAGGTTGAAGTAAACCTAAAAATCCCACCTTGAAAGGACCTTTACGTATACTCTACTAGCTCGAGAGTGTTTTAGAATTAGAATAGTGGTGGTAGAGTAAATCGCTTACAAATTCTTGCAAAGCAGACATAGACTGTTGCATTGTTTTGGCAGATTTTAGCTGCAAGCCCAAGATGTACTGCAACTAACCTCCAGCGGTCACCTATCAATAAAGCTGCCATATCTCAGTTAATATTCATCCAATACTGTAATCTTAATTTTGCATAAACTATGAAATTATTTATATATCATAATAATTTTATAGATAAATAATAATTTTTGTATTATAAAACTCAATTGAACTATGAACAGTCACGATCACACAATTTAATTATGTAGCTTATATTTGAAAGCTAGGCTATACTAGGCACAGGCTATAATCGTGCATGCTATGTGCCAATAAGCCAACTGCAATTAAAGATTATTTCTTTTCATTGTATTAAATATTTGATCATTGTAATTTAGCAATTACTTCACCTGTTTAAACAACAGCTTTATAGTTTGGGAGTTGAGTCTTGACTCCCATTAGATGGAGTAGACTCATTTACCTTGAGTTTGGGAGCAATCACATTAATTTGGAATTAAGGGTTGAGTGTTTAGGCTGATTGAAATGAAAGAGATGAGTTATTATTTCTCTTTAAGAATCTACTTTGATATGTTCGTTATTTTTACAAGACACATTATTACTGAAATATTTTGAAAATCAGTGGGTTTATCAATACGAAACTGATACATCGTGACAGCAATAAAATCGTGGAATTCAATATTGAAAAATTTTAATTTTCATTTCATAAATTTTGTACGGCACTGGTCCACAGGCCGTTAGCCATATTGTAGAGTAGAACATGCCATGTTCTATTCAAAGCAATATGAATTACAAACACCTCTGATAATAATATCGAACAGCTCTTGAAAACTAATCCATTCTTCACCAGCCTTAGTACCTTTAGGCCGCAATTACATTAGATTGATACGTGTTGCAAATCAACTTTCAGCTCCGTCCTTTTAAAACTCTTGGTTCGTAAACCACAAAAAACTTAGATATATTCATCTCTCATCAGTATGTATCCCACTATCCCCGGAAAAGTCCAGTCCAGTAAGGGTCGGTATAGAGTTCTTGTCTAGGAGTCATCTCCAGCAAAAGAGAGAGGTGTCATTCTTTTTTGTGAATAAGTTTTCTTTACCACGAGTCAAATTTTTTCCTTTTATTTTTTGTTTTTGTTTCCTATGTATTTTATTTTCCTTGCTATTTTATTCGTATACTTTATAAACTGTTCTCTCTTACAGGGATACTACAAGGTCCTTGGAAAGGGAAACATTCCCAAAACACCAGTGATCGTCAGGGCCAAATTTTTCTCAAAGAACGCCGAAGAGAAAATCAAGGCTGTTGGAGGATGTTGTGTGCTTCAGGCTTAAGGTTTTAATATTAAATGAAACATTTATTTAAAACGTTGTCTTATCATTTGTTTTTATTCTAAAATGTCCCAACAGGTTCTAGAAGAAATGATCCCGATATTATCCTGGTGAATTATTGAAATGTATAGCAGCCGAGTTGAGAAAATTTATGTGAAGCATGCTGAGCCTTCTTCCCTTCTAAAATCTATAAATCTTCTCAGGTATCTATAACATCACAATAATAAAATACTTTGCCTCGAAATTATAGTACTGTAGTAACGACGTAAGCAAGTATTAGGCTAGGCGTACACCGGTTAGTCAAGACGAGACAAGACGAGATTAGTCACGTTTAGTAACAGTAATTCACATAGTTGCTTATGAAGCAGCACACACCGATGCAATGACTAATCGGTGTGTGTTGCTTCATAAGCGAATATGTGAAGTACTGTGACTAAACGTGACTAATCTTGTCTTGTCTTGACTAACCGGTGTACGCCTAGCCTTACATTGTCTTTTGAGGCGTTAGTATTCGATTAAATTTTTCATCTGAAAATAAATCTTGACCAGCTTTCGACAAGACTTGAAAAACAACTAGAAAGTAACTTAGCATTATCATGGAAGCCTTTGTCACATTCGTTTCAACAATTTATGGTTAGACTATTTATTTCATGAACTATTAATGGTTCTATTGCATTCTATCGGCATAGTTTTTTTGTGAAGGTGATGCGCACATGAGCTCGAGGCTTGTGCGTGTGTGTAATGGAAGTGTGATAATGAGAGATGACTTCTAATATTAAGGCTTGACATCTCCAAAATATGGGAAAGGCCGTCTGTGGTCAAAATCTGTTGTAGTCAACAGGGATCGAACCGGGAACCTTTTTATTATCAGATCGGCGATAAGCAAAGTTCAACTAAATGGCCACTTGAATTTTTTTCTCTGCGTAGTAGTGAAGGTGATGTTATGGTAGTTATCCATACTGAATAAAAAGACGAAGTTGTTGAAACCACATATTTGATAAACAACGAGAAACCTTTTTCGGTTGTTACACCATTATCAATCTCTGGTTAACTAGTCTTTAGAAGACTAGTTTACCAGAGATTGATAATGGTGTAACAACCGAAACCGGTATCTCGTTGTTTTATTAACTATGTGGTTTTGACAACTTCAAGCCTTTTTATTCTGCACTCCAGAGTTTTTATAATTAAAATTGAACATTTATTTGATGCACCATTGTAAAGTAGAATTATTTCAATGTTGAACAAGATTTGAAGGGACTTGAAGCAGTTGAAAGCTCTTATTTTATTGGATGAAAAATTTGATCGTGTAGAGCGGCTTGAAAATTCAACTATTTCAATATTCTTTGAGGTGACGCTCACTCAATACTCAACAATGTTTCTTCCAATAACATATTATTAAAAATGGCTTTCAAAACTTTTCATGTTTCTGGAACTTGATTGAGAAAAATGAAATATTCATAGGATTTTGGTACAAAACTATCATTGAAGGAATATATTTAAGATTCGATCCTGCTGTTACTTATAATCAAATTCTCATTTCTTAGCTTCGTCCTTTTGATACAGTGAGTCGAGAAAAATATCCCGTTATTTGGGAAAAATGTTCCTATTTTTGGAAAAATGTCATGAGTTTTGGAAGAAAAGAGAGAAGTTTGTTATCTGTAAACAGTTAGGTTCATTTAATCGTTTTCCGATCGTTTGACTACAAAATTATTACTAAGATCATGTGTGTCACTTTATCCTACAGTGTAGAAATTTCTAGAGCAACATGAGAAATGGATTTCAAACTTGAAACTAATGTAGCCTCAGCAGCCCTTTATAGCCTACTTTTTCATGTCAATTTGTCGGCTGCAAACAATACAGGTTTTTTTACGTTCAAGTTGAATAGTATACCTTGCCATTTTGGCTAGAAAGATATTCAGCATTTCCGTAAGTTGCGTAATGACTGTAGACGGTTTTAGAAGAAAGCGATTCTCCATCAAGCACAAATTGAGAGAAAACTTTTGTTTTTCAACTATTCTACAGCAAAGCTATAGAGAACGATTGCTGTAATGCAGCTGAGTTAGCCCTAGCGCCCACTGAGGTGGAGTGGCGATGGCGTGGCAACACGGATATGTAACTAAATGATAGCGCACGTTACCTCGCGATGTGCGCTGTTTCATTTAGTTTCCTATATTTATATTTAGCGTGTTGCCACGCATCGCCACTCCATCTCAGTGGGCGCTAGGGCCTAAGTGAAGATTCAAGCAGAGGAGTTCACAAAGCTAGAATTGCCTAGATACTCTAGCTTCTCGATCTGTACGATCGGTTTCTTCTGGCTCATGGTTGATTTGTGATTCACTGCCGTTATTTCACCAAAATCTTGGGGGGGGGGGGTATAGAATACCCTCCACCAGAGAGGGTCCGGGGTCCTCCCCAAAAATTGAATTGAAACCAAAAGAGGGGTTTAAGCTTTAAATGTCAAATGCACTTTGAATTATAACAAAATTATGAGTAAGATTTCCTTAAATATACGCAGAAAATTAATGCAAAACGACAATTATTATTGACAACAGACAGAATCATAGTAATATTCTGGTAAGTTGGTCATCTTCTTAGATAAAAACGATAAACGTGATCAATACGTTCAGACGTTCGTACTAAAAATAATACATTGGCTCTGCTGTTATTATTCAGACCTATATGTGTACACTAATAAGTACTATTGAATATTACGTGTTTGAAGAGTGTTAATAGTAGTTAAATAGTGTAATAAATTAATATTTTTTTAAATTACAAGAATACAAAGATTTTTACTCTGCCGCTAAGTTTTTAACATTTGACCGGATAAAATGCTTATTTGTACATTAGCTAGTACAGAATATATTATTTTCTTTAACCCAGGAATCATAGGGGGGGGGAGGCAAATGCCCCACCCAAATGACGCCCCTGTTCACTGCAGTCCTATCAGACTGGTGAGAATGGGTATAATTAATGTAATGTGATGATGTGTGCATCGGAACGAATTCGAGTACTGAAGTTTCATATTATAGAAATCAGGTTGAATTAAAAACTCGAAATCCCTCTATATTATTTTACTCATAACTATTTCTAATACAGTCCAACACAAAATAGAAATATTTACAATAATTTACCAGTCGACTCATATATTGGTTAACATCCATAGTTTCTATTCAGGATTTGAATAAGGATAAAGGATATTGTCATTGAAAAGAAATACTAACGTTAGTTTAACAGAATATAAGTACAATATAAAATTGATAAGACGAACTTAACTATTATTGTGGTTGACGGCTGAAGAGTAAGTTATTATTGACCTCTGTGATATCAAGAATTGAATTTCATTAACCACAGATAAAGGTTAAAATTATTAGGCCTGAAAATTCAAAGCTGAATGTCTTACGATAAAAACATAATCGTATTCTAGAAACCTTATTTCATGCCATATTTTTTTTGAAATTTTTGTTCAGTTATTGCTTTTTAAAAAGAACTTTCTCTAACTATTTTTAATGGTTCACTGCAGCGCAACAATTACGTAATTACTTATCTGGATAAAATCTTCAATAATCTCTTTGATAATTAATTTAAAATTAGGTTCATCACCACTTGATAATATCCTCATAATACTAAGCTTAAATTTTCTCATTGAAAACAATAAATTAATTTCTTCCCAAAGCGTACCCTCAAAATCCACAGAACTATTAATAGTCCAAGAAATCGAAGATTTTCAACTTATAATCATAAGATGATTGAAAATGAATATAATTTTTTAAGATTATACGTCCTCTATTCAATTACTGATCTACATTACCCAAACTATTCACATTTCCTTAGAATAAATGTATACAATAGCTCTTGAGACTTATATTTATTTCTTAAGACAATATATTTCTTAGAATAATATAATTCCACTTTTAAGAAACGCCTAAAAATTAACCCGGGGAATCATCAAGTGTAGACTCTCTAGGGTAAAGAAACGTTCACCTTTTTCAGTTCGACTAGTTATTAGAAAAAAATTGCTTTATTATTTTTCTGATGTGGCCAGTAAAGTAGTAAAATCGATTTAACCACGAGTTATTAGAACAATCGGCGCTGTATTCTGTGAATTAATATTAAATTCTATGAGGTTCCGATGATAAAATGACTTCGAGAATGGTACCTCTATTCCAATTGGCTTACTCCATTTTTATTTTGTAGAAATTTCAGCTGAAACTTGTATCAAACAGGTTTAGTTACTAATTTGTGGCTTCGTTAAATTTGGTCTAAAATATTTTGTTGTCAAAAGAGGTAACTCTGCTTGAAACTTAGCTGTTTATTAAGGCACCCCACTCTAAAACTTATTTTGAATTTTATTCTTAAATATTTTTATCGCTCAAGAACGGTTCATTACCAGTGATTTGTTATGACAGTGCAGGCAACATTAGATGATAATAATAATACCTCAAGGCACCCCCTAATTATGTATTACACAATTCAAGATTGTGTAAGTATTGTTAAAAAATATAACCCAAACAAAAATAAGTTGAGTTCTCGAAGCTAACATAATTTATCCTATCATGGAAAATCTTTACAAGAAACTGACAATTTGCTAAAGAAATTTAACAAATTTGAGTTTTTGTTTAAAGTAGGAAAATAATTAACAGTTGTGGCTTTCATTGCAATTAGACTTTCTATCTAGGTTTGTATGAAGCACCTCTGATTTGCACTAAATACAGCGGAATATCGTAATTGTAAATCAAAATATAACGAACAAGTTCGAATGTTCAACAGCAAATGCATGACTGAGATCAATATTTTTTCCTGATACTGATAATAAAAAATGAAAATCTACTACAATCCATTCACTAGTCACTAAATTTTGTCTACCTCAGCAATAATTTACTGGAAACTTACTTTATGAATGGAAACCTGCCAACTCTATGGGAATTTATACTGAATAAATCTAGAATACTCCTTATTTTCACTTGTACTTGTACATTCGAATAACGTAAATGATTTTGAAAGATGGCCTTAAATTTTTACTATTAAGAAGAGAATCAACTTGAAAAGTTCTTCAATATTTGTTGATAAAATTAGTTACAAAATCTGTAACATATATCCAATAGGATAACCGAGACATAACATAAAATACTAAAATTAAGTAATATCAACTGGAATATATTCTGCACATTTCCAGTACAATAGTAGTAAGCTATTACAACATGAAAAGTAAAAATCTTAACTCTGATTTAAAAACAACTGGAAATATTATCTTGGACTGAAGAAAACAATGATAAAATTAGTTATACTGTATGCAATACAATTACAACTGGCAAGAAACAAACCAACTGTCAAAATTTAATCAAAATTATTGCTTGAATACAAACCAAAACAACACACTTTCTTAAATAGAATTTTCTCTCGATCACTTGACAATGATTTTGTAAACTATTCAATATGCTTCATTTTGAGCTATTTTAGAAGTTTTGATTTTAGAAATAAGAAACTGTTCAATGTGTGTAGATTCAAAAATACTTTTCGACAACAGCTCGCTCACATATTGGACGTTGTAGCTAGGCTAATATTGAGCGTGTATTATTGATAAAATTGTTTCGCAAGGCCGAAGTGTGGTATTGGTCAACACATGTAATCGTTACTTCCAGGCTGAGCTGAGTCCTACAAAACACAAAAAGATTAAATTAGTTAGTACTGTTGAAAATGTGACTGGTGTAGCCACGAAACCGCGGTCCAGTGCTCAAAACAATAAAACAGTGGAACTGACAATACCCTCTAGTGTTTTATTTCATTACGGAGTTCCACAACATCAACCAGATATCTACAAATAAATTAAATTAGTTTTTTTAGAATAAATGTCTTTATAATAGCATAATGTCACTTATAATAAAATATTTATGCAATAGATCACAGGAGAGGTCGCGATGGCGAACATAAATATTCTGCCTTGATCAAAACTATCGAAAATAGATAATAGAACATTGAAAAGGACGTGAAAAGGCGCTTTTATGCTTTTAAAGAATTGTAAATTCTTTCAAATGTTCTCTTGTAAATTTTGTTTGTACATTCAAGGGTTTATTTCTTTATTCTTAGTTTTTTTACTTGTATTTTCTTTAACTTGTACCGTGAGTAATTTTTTCCTCAACTGTTATAATAAGATATTTCTTTTTATTTTATTTGTATTATTTTGGTTTTTGGTTAATGCTGCTCATTTTATTTATTATTATGTAATATACTCGGCCCCTGCGCTCAGGCTGTTGCCTTTGCAGGGACCTTCCTTGTTATTAATACAGAATATTAATACTATTTTATGTTATATCTATTGTATTATTAATTAAAATTATTAATAAATAAAATAAATCAGCATACACTAGCATGAAGAAAGCGATGAATGAAGAAAGACTTGCACGGTAACTTGGCTGATATTTTTTGACTCTACCTTGTATTCGAATTACCTTTGGTCGAATGGCTTACCTGGAAGTGCGTGTGAGTATTTGTGGGCACCGGTACGCCGAAAGGGTCATTCAGTCGGTTGTCTGCCTCGAGGGTAGACGGTGGCGGAGGCGGCTGGACGGACGTGCCCAGGTGCGACAGCTGGTCTGCCAAATCGTTGGCCATCGCCTCCTCTTCGTCTCGCACCGTCACTATCATCCAAATTATGTCTGCCAACACATCACCATTCGTTTATTAACTCATTCATACCATAGAGAAAGCATTGTTGATACGACCATGTTAAAGAGAGAAGTCATCCAACTGCAGGTCGCTCTGCAGGTGGGTATAGCAGGATCCATTTAACTTGTCATAAAACACATGATCGACGAGCATATAATTTATTTATTTATTTGAGAAACAATGGAAACAACAGGCTTTTCCGCCCAAACCTGTTTCTGTACAAAAATTCAAAAGTACAAAAATTCGCAATTCAACAAGTAAGAAACAAAAAGAAACTAAAATTTCTAATAATTATAATTCAAGTACAAGATATGAGTATAATACAAGTACTAATTACATATGATAGAAAGTAATTATACAGAGTGTCCCACCAAGGTTGTATCAACCGTTAACCATAGATTCTACATGACATTTCCAACAAAAAATGTCCAGTAAAATTTTTTCCTATCGACCTTCGTTTTCGAGATATATCGATTTTTCGATATTTTTTAATATCGAAAAATCTTATATAAATTAAGCCTGATATTGACGTTTTTCCAGTTATTCTTTGCGTCTTCGAGGCGTTTTTCATGTGTTAGAATAACGACTAAACTAAAAAAGTTCGAACTTGATGTGCAGCGAGCGGAGTGGGCCTGCTGGTCTCATTGTTGGATGATTCTGCCAGGGGGCGGAGCCCCCTGACTAGCCCGCGAAGGGAGCCTGCTGGCTAGTTTTATACTAGGTGGCGCAAAAAGAATGGATAGATTTGAGTAGGATAGTATCAGTGGACTAGAGCTGTCTGTGACCGCAGAGCGACACCATTTTGTAGGTTAAAGTATCCAGTTTTAGGATCAATGGACCTTGCAAAATCGCGTATTTGCTGTAGAAAAATATTTCCAATAGAATGAATAATCTGCAATCGTCGTTCAACGGAGCTTCAGCAGAAAGTTTCAAGTCGAGCATATTGGCTTGAGATTCTTCTTTACTTGAAATTCAAGTTTACTATCGTAAATATCGTTACATTCAAGATTTGTATACTGCAATACATGAACGAATTGCTGCTGTATCAAAAGTTAAGGACCAATTTGAGGCTTTTAATGAGCATTAACGCATTAAGGGCGCCATCTTTCCTATGTAATTTTTGAAATATACTCAAGTGTTTTGGAGTTTTTCATACAAATTGGGTTATTTACTTAGTATTTTGGTGTTAGGAAGATTAATGTATGATTAGTGATGTGGATCGGGAATATTCCCAATGGGAAGGAACTTATGATTTGGGAATATTTCCGGGAATATTTCCGAGGCCAAGAAATTTTGGGAATTTACGGGAATTTATGGGAGTTTAAGGGAATTTATAAAAGTGCTTTAAAAATAATTGAAATTGACCAATCTAAGTTACATTTCACATTAATATAATCAATAAATCATCATTCTCATGCCTATTTTTGCTCACTAACTGTCTTTTACAGGAATGCTCATTGTATGACTATAAATAAGTTGTATTTGTCTTATGCTCTTGTCTTTCTCCCTTTCCAACCTAGCTTCATACATACACAATATACTATACACATACATATACTATTTGAAACTGTATACAGGGTGTTTCAGAACTCCCTACCGATATTCTAGGGCATTGTTACTGGGTAAAACCCATATCTAAATACAGTATCATATTTAAATTGTCCAGAAGTCCTTAGTTACTCACACAGCTGCCATTTTGTTTTTTCACTCATTATTTTTATCTTAATAATTGTGAAACATATGGAATTGAAACTTTGCACCAACATTTATGACAACTGGACAAAGCTACAAAAAAATTATGACAATTTTTCAAATCCATAAAACAAAATGGCGGCCATTCAAAATTTTGTTTCTTGAATAACTCGGAAACCGTTGATATTACGGATATTTTACAGGAATAACCGTTTTTAGTAAATTCAATTACAAATCGATTGAAACCTCATTTGTTAAGATTGGACCAATATTGACTGAGATGTGGCAGCTTTAGTGATAGGTGACCGGTGGAGGTTACTTGCAATAATCTAATCTTATTACAAGTTGAGTGAGCCTTAGTGACTCTTGAAAGATTGTGAGCTGTGTAATTATTTTTTTTCAACATTCAATTAAAGTTGAGTAAGAATGTTCTTGTTTTAGTTAATTTTGTTGTATTTTATCATCATTTCTAATTTTTGGATTTATATTCTACTCATTCTTCATTTAGGGGTTCAATTATTTTTTGTGAAGAAATGGAATAAAATCATGCAATGAAAGTCAAATTACACTTAATACTTTGTTGACTATGTTTTCCTGATTTACAAGCATTTATTAATAAAGAAAAATGATAATAGTGGTGAACAAATAATTGAGAAAATTTAATTGAGTGCTCATTCTTCCTCACACCTTTCATGAAAATGATCTTCAAATTAGTGTTTTCTTTCAAGTTATTACAGTTTTCAAGTTAGTCATCCTTATATTTTTTACATAAATCTGTTATATAACAGGTGTCTGAAACTTTGTGTAACAAAAAACGTCTTTTTCGGTCATTTTAGATAGAAGAAATCATAAATTCCCATAAGTTCCCATAAATTCCCGGGAATTTATGATTTTTGGGAATATTTCCCTTAAATTCCCTCGGAATATTTCCTCGATCTTAAATTCCCGGGAATTTTACATCACTATGTATGATTCAAATGAACTTTCTTATAACACTTTGAAAAACATCCGTTCTTTATGCGCCACCCTGTATAAAGATGATAATTATTACCTCCGAAATAGGCTCCAGTGGGCGTGGCGATTCGGAACTTAGTCTTGTAGACGCCAGGCGTGGCTGGCAGCGTGATGTCGGCCGACGTGACCACGTGACATGCGCGCGGGGCCAGGGGGGGAAGGGGGATGCGCTCGTTGGTGCCCTGCAACAGATCGCCAGCTGCAAACTGCATATAGCAACCCACCGGCCAACACTCGTCGCCTGTGTTCTGCACCTGCCACACCTTGCGGAAGCTGCAAATCAATTATAGTCTTTTTTGCAGTAACAAATAACAACATCATAATTATAGAATAGAATATTCACTTTATTCATGTAGATTACAAAGTATGTCGCTTAAATTCTAGGTCATGATTTAAAAATAGTAATTACAGTATCGGATTCACTGAACAAAACATGAGATAACGGAGATTTTAAATGAAAATATATAGGTGTAATTTTAATTCTAGATTGTTGAAGTCGACTTGAGTTCTAGGATACATATACAATAATAACCGAAGAAAGCTATATATTGAGTCGTGTTCAGTAGGTCGCGTACATTTAAATGATTTCAAAATCATTAAAGTGATAAATTGAAGAGAAGAAACTGAGAAAGGAGAAAATGAGTAGACCAGAAAATTAAAATATAACAAAAACGATTAATGCTTAGAAAACTGTAATGGAGGCGAAGAAGAAGAGTTGAAAGAAATAGGACAAATAAAGGGAGGAGAAGAAGAAAAATAGATGATGAAAAAAAAGGTGGGGGATGGAAAAACTCGAAGATATGAAAAACTAAAGAAGTAGTGGAAATGCTGAATTAACAGACGATTTGAAAGCTATACAGGTAGTCGCTTCTTGATTTAGAAAGGTTAATGACATTAAAAAACGACTGACATAGGGTTTATATACTGGGTGATTCAAAAAGAATACCACAACTTTAAAACTTTGTATTTAATGAAAGAAATACAATAGAACCTTCTGTTATACATCATTTCAAAGAGTATTTGAAGAAGTTTTTTTCACTCACAAACAGGTTCAGAGATGTTCCATATGACCCCTCCAGACACTCGAGCAATATCAATCCACAACCTCCCTCAAACTTGTTCCACACTAACTGTAGCATGTCAGGCGTAACAGTTTGGATGGCTGCTGTTATTTCTTGTTTCAAATCATCAATGGTGGATGAATATTGATGATTTGAAACAAGAAATAACAGCAGCTTATCAAACTGTTACGCCTGACATGCTACAGATAGTGTGGAACAAGTTTGAGGGAGGTTTTGGATTGATTTTGCTCGAATGTCTGGAGGGGTCATATGGAACATCTCTGAACCTGTTTGTGAGTGAAAAAAACTTCTTTAAATACTCTTTGAAATGATGTGTAACAGAAGGTTCTATTATATTTCTTTCATTAAATACAAAGTTTTAAAGTTGTGGTATTCTTTTTGAATCACCCAGTATAACAAGAACGATTAATGCTTAGAAAACTGTAATCGAAGCGAAGAAGAAGAGTTGAAAGAAATAGGACAAGTGAACAAATAAAGGGAGGAGAAGATGAAAAATAGATGATGAAAAAAAAGGTGGGGGGATTCCTTTTTTACCAAAAAAAGGGTAAAAATGCTGAATTAACAGATGATTTGAAAGCTATACAAGTAGTCGCTTCTTGATTTAGAAAGATTAATGACACTAAAAAACGACTGACATAGGGTTTATATCTATTTATATATATATATATATATATATATATATATATATATATATATATATATATATATATATATATATATATTATATATTATATATTATTTATTAGAAACAAAAAACATTGGAAAATAAAAGATAGATGGTGATTCTCACCTGCTGCCAGCTGGGTATTCTAAACTCTCTTCACTGAGCTCATCGCGGACCAAACTCATAGATGGCATTTTGAACGACTGCTCAAAATCAAAGTAGGAACACACTGCAGCTTGAAGATTCCTGGGGAAAATAATCACTTTTATAATAGAAATTGTGTCTATTATTAATTAATAGACATTAAATTATACTGTTGATTTATTGTCATGAGTTTCAAACGAATTCAGAATGCAATATTCAACGATGGAATATAAAAAATACATAAATGTTATACATATTATATTACATAATAATATTTTGTGATCGAGACATAATCATCAAATGTTTGGATTTATCGACTTATTTTTATTATCAATTTTTTATTAATTTCTATTATCAATGACAATTGACAAACTAGAAAAATAAAAGAAGAGTTGACTGGCAACTTTTCTATGAGTGAAGGTAACTCTGTCGTGCTTCTCCTTCTATAGGGCGATTCACGTCAAGAAGTCAGCATTGCTTATAGCAGGATCCATTTGTCAGAAAACATAATATATGATCGACAAGCAATATCACAATACTCAACCTACAAATGCTGAATCTCGCAGATTATTAAAAAGGTCTTTTAAAACATTATTCTTTGAAAGGTCTTTTAAAGACTTTGAAATTATTGTGTCATCAATGTTATTACCAAAACAGCTGATTTCTGACAAGTTAAAAAGGATCCTGCTGTACATGGAGTGTGCTATCAACTTGTTCAGCGCAAGGCAAGTTTTTGATGTCTCTATCCTATTTGCACTGTGGTTGCCGCACTGTGCATTGCTGTACACAGTCCCAACAAACACGTTTGGTGCCGTTTTCTCTTTCTCTCTCAATGAAACTTGGCATTAATGCTCCTCAAATAAACAATGCTGACTTCTTGACGTGAATCGCACTATAGATTATATTTTTCGGTTTGAGAACCCTCAAAGGATGCGCTCAATTTTCTTACTCCCAGCCCCACTGAAAAGGCATCCAGCAGACTAAAATGAGATCATGATGCTAGTATTCTAATCTTCACAGAATACAGTATTTCAATTCCAGTACTTTATTATTATAATACTGTAGGCTAGTGTTTTTCTGTGGATAAAAAGGGTTGTTGAGGCTAGGTTAGGTTGTGATATTAGTGAGCTGGTTATAGAACGTTTAATTTGCTTCGGCACTTGACTGATGAGCATTAATTTATTTGACATTACAGCTTTTTACAATAATAAAATGTATAGGCCTAATAGTCCATTCACTATGACAAATTAATGAAAAATATAAAACACTTATAAAATTTAAGATAGGCTACTACAAAATATTTTTATTTAAGAACATGGGAAAAGGGTGTAATAATTTGTAATGACAATAATTAATTTCAGTCTAGATTACTTAGCAAAGTGTGAGCTAAGTTATCTACTAGAAGTCGTTTCAAAATTATGTTATCAACTGTTGCCAATTACGACAGTTCATTTCGTAAATTTGTGTAATGTAAGTATTCTAGAATAAATGTTTACTGTATTGCTATAAATCATAACTGCTGTTCTTGGCTACTAGTTAAAACACAACAGCCTAAACTGTAGATAGGAGAGTCATCAATAATGTAAATCAGCACTTGTTTCATATCATAATAAGTTTGAAAAGATACATTCCTGCTTGTTATGTAACTTGAACTGGAAAGGAATGAAAATGATAATAGTATTCGTACAAGTGACTTGACCTAGATCAGACGATGAGCTAAAATTTCAAAATACAAGCATCCTACTTGTAAACAAACAAATATTTACCAATTGTTCATGTCTAGAAAAAATGTCGCTGTTGTTGTGTTGATATTGTTCCCAACAACTTTTAGCATTTGTCTAACTAGCTCATCTTTGTCAGTTGTACCCATACAACTAAAAAGCTGCAGCAAATTTTGATCCACAGGGTCGTTATCAAAGTCTACATCCATGTTTGTATGATGTTTTACACTTGAAACTACACTACACAACGCTTGAAAAGGAAATCAACTCATAATAATTTCTCAGTCAATCACTCATCACCAAATTCTAAAACAATGGAACAATGATAGAGTATAACCTCACAATCACAAACTCATTTTATCAATCATTTGATCATGGCAACAACAGCAAGTTTACGAGTACGACGTCATATGATTCAGAGCCGTATTGCCAACCTTGCCCAATGAAATACGAGTTATATTGATAACGATACTAGCGCTCAAATGAGAGGAGAGTGAACAATCGGCGGGAGATTAGAGCTAATTTATCATTGAAGGAAAAAAGCTGTTTTCAACCTATAATATTAGAATCATATTCATCCAAAATATTATAATAACCTCTAAAATTGAGGCCATGGTGTTTAAGATCACTTCGGTGATCATTTCAAGAGAATAGAAACAATGATCTATTCAAACTGACTTGACCCCTCAACCGAATGACTTGATGTATATAAAACCACTCACTCATTAAAAAAAATTAAATTTTATTCAAGATGGCCTATCAATTTCGAAGTCACAATCAAGTAGTACTGTTTTTTTATTTGAGTAGGATCCTATATCTACTGTCAAATTACCATTGATTATAAAATATCAAGCAGTTCTCAAACTTTTCACCCATCTTGTACAGTAAGCGCAATTAGTCTGGGCACTTGGCTCTCTGACGCTACTAGCAGTCGGCTAGCCAGTGATATTACGGCGGCTGCGATGGGTAGGTCGATGTATTTAGAAATGCCCGATAAACACACCTCTCTCCATCCTGCGACTTGCCAAGGCTAAGTGCCCAGACTAAATGTGCGCACTGTAGAATAAGAGATAAAATTCAGTAATTTTTAGAATGATTGTAATAAAAAAAGTATACATTCTTTTCTTACCAAAATATTTTAATAAATTCTCTTCACAAAAACGTTTTTACAACACAGTAAGTTATGTTTCAAGGATTGAAAACTGGAAAGTGATAAATAAATAATTATGTCTTACTACTCACCTTATATCAATCTGTTTGCATTATTTACAAATAATTCACGGAAGAATAGAAGACGGGATAAAATCAATTATATCATTAAAGAACGGTTTATTGTCAATTTTCCCCAAAAAAATATTCATTCCAGCTATTTCAAGCAATAAAAGTAGCAATAGGAAATTAAATACAATAACAAACATGTGAAATCGTATCCATCCTAATCTTCAATGAAATAATTAATGTGTAAAAGTATAGCTTAGTAAAATTATAAAAACAAAGGAAATTAGATAATCAGATCAACGCTTGTACGGTATTTTATTTGAAATAGTAAAACTTACTCTAGCAGCTATTTACAAGGTAGGCTAAATATGCCATTTTTTTCTTAATCTATCACAGTCCAATTTTAAATGCATTCAACTATCCCCTTACAATTCGAATTTCTTCTTCTTCTTCTTGTATTTCTTCTTCTTCTTCTTCTTCTTCTTCTTCTTCTTCTTCTTCTTCTTCTTCTTCTTCTTCTTTCTTCTTCTTCTTCTTCTTCTTCTTCTTCTTCTTCTTCTTCTTCTTCTTCTTCTTCTTCTTCTTCTTCTTCTTCTTCTTCTTTTTTGAAAATATTTCATTGGTAGGTGTATAGTGTCCTGCAACCGCACTAATCAATATTTACATCTCTCTTACTTGTTTTTAAATAGTTTGTCCTTCTGTAATAACTGATTCAAATTAAATTTGATATCATTCTTCAGTGAATAATTCAGAAACAATTTCAACAAAATACCTATCTCGAATCTGTTTTGAAGTAGTAGCCTAGCTAGATCTGTTTTCTATTAGCTAGATATTACTCATCTATAATATTAGTTCACTATTATTAGGTACTTTGTTGTAGTAATATTAGTTCATTATCACTTCTAATTCATAATATTAGCTCAGCTATTTTATAGTGGAACGAGATAATTTTAAGAAATTTTGATAATGAACTCTACTTCATTTCGAATATAGGATAATTACTGAGCCACTGTATCAAGTGTGATTCCTTATTTCAATATATTTTTCATGATGACTTAATTCACTCGTCAATGGGTCGTCCCCAAGGATGTATTACTCGTCCATACTGTATGCCAGTGAGGGTTGTCAACAGTTTGAACCAGAGCGAACTCTGTTGATCGCGCATTGTGGGTAATTCTATGCAGCTATCCTGGTAGCCTATCACATCAACCGGGCAAATAACAACGGCTGTTCCGGCTCCAAACATCTCCAGAACCTGAAACAAAGCAAAATGATTATTATTATTTTTTTTTATCGTATGGCTTTTATTGGTGGGGAGACCCTTATGGGTAGGTTCCACCTCGCCTCATTGCACAATTTTTTGTGTCGGTTACCCATCCGAGAGCGGTCTTGAATGTTTGTTACTTAACCACATGATTACTTAGCAACCGCTCTCACCGAATGACCACTGATATTACTAAAATGATTATTTGTCGCTTTCAACTCATTCAATTAATGATCTTAACATTAGATTTACCATTACCCACGCACAAGCTATCTTAGTGTGCATCACCACAGCAAAATGAGTCCTTTAATTTGTTATAAAATCGTGTACATTATAATAATTTATTCAAAGATATATTCCATTAGTGTAATGAATGTGTATTCTAATTTAATGTATTCTATTGAAAGTATATTCTTATGAAATGATAATAATCTAATAATTTATTCAAAGATATATTCCATTAGTGTAATGAATGTGTATTCTAATTTAATGTATTCTATTGAAAGTATATTCTTATGTAATAGTCAAAATGAATGTATATATTCTACCAATAATAAAAATTGTATCTCAATTTGTCAAAAACAATAAGAAACGTTGCAGTTTTTACCGATATTCTTACCTCGCCTAGTCGGCTTATAAGTTTTACTTTTGACAACTTGTGTAGCAAAAATTTACAAATAAATTTATCTCAATTTGTCAAAACCAATAAGAAACGTTCCGGTTTCACTTTTTACCGATATACTTAATACCTCCACGTTGACCTATAAGTTTCATATTTGTCAACGTATAGCACAAAGTTGAAAAGAGTAGTATTTTTTTGTACTCTAATCGTTAAAATTTTGTATAATATTATGCATTTTTTTGTGCAATAAATGATTCGATTTCATCTAGTCTAAGATAGGAAAATTGAATTGAAAAATTAACTACTTCTAATATTCTTTGTTTGATAATAGTTCGTTCTCTGGAAAAACCAATATTCCTTGCGTGAGGAGCGCTATTCATATAAATTTATAATCATAAATACTTGAATATTATATTTGAATGATTCGATTTCATATAGTGTAAGATGGGAAAATTTAATTGAAAAATTAACTATCTCTGATATTCTTAGTTTTGTAATAATTCGTTCCTTGGAAAAACCAATATTCCTTGTGAGTTGCACTATTCATGTAAATTTATAGTCATATATATACTTGAATATTATATTATTAATAAATATTTTAGTGAAGCCTCTAAGCTACTACTGTATTTGATACTTAAAAAATGTTAATTAAAAGGAACTGACCCTATTTTCACTGTTTAGCCTGCACACTTCACTCATTGTTATTTTGCGTTGATTGACTTTGATCTCGTTCCATTGCTCCATTAGTTGTATGATGGATATCCTCGTTATACCAGGCAGAATTAGTCCATTCAGTGGTGGTGTGATAAGCTCTTTTTCTGAAAAAAAAATACAGATAGAAACTATTATTTTATTTTTAAATATCTCTCTCACTCCCTCTTTCTGCTTTCTCTCTCTATTTATGCTCTCTCTCGTGGTTTAAAACTCACATTCGACTACAGATTCGTTCATGATCGTGATCATCATCGTTATAAGCATCATATATTATATCATCATATTATCAACATTAAAGAATCTTCAGCATCATTCTAAATACCAACATAATTATTTCGCTCAAGTTGCATACTGATGATCAACATACAGAGTTGTCAATAAATGCAATAATAATTATATAGAACGTTAATAATAACTCTGAATTATTGAGAATGATTGTGAGGTACCGATTTGTTGAACATTTGATTTCCAGTATGGAGAATGTTGAAAGTTTATAATAAGCTATAAATTATATTATTGAAATTATTTGTGAATCGATATTACACCTTGCGGTAGATTAATATTAATAATGAATGCAATTCACCTATTTGTGATATTTTGTGACGACTTAGAAGTATAGGTAGGTACTAGATTTTTTTTTTTTTTTTTAGAAATTCTTATTATTATTACTGCACCGGTAAGACTATGTTATATTACTTGTTGTGAGTCGTCACAAAATATTACAAATAGGTGAATTGCATTCATTAATTAATGTATCGCAGGTGTGATATTGATGAGTAATAATATATTATTAATACCTTCTTAAACTTCCTACATTTTCCATGCTGAAAATTAAATGTTCAATAAATTGCCTTACAAGCCCTATCAAGCAGTAATTTAGAGTAATAATGAATTTATTATTTCTCCAATAGAAACCTTTATCTTCCCAATGCATTATTTCTATATCAGAAAAAATATCATCGGTTTTTCATAATATCCTGATTTTCTATGGATAATAATAATATTTATGGATTCAAAGAGGAACCTATTACTTTCCGGAATAGATTCAATGAATCTCTAATTTTCTAATATGCCTCCTGATTTTCTTCGATAATACAGTAATAGCCTGATAATATTTTAATGGATTTAAATTGAAATCTAATACTTTTCGAAGCAGATTAAATTAATTGTCTATTATCGTGTCAGATTCATGTGGGGTTGATACTTTGCAAGAAATTTATCAATAGAATATTATGCTGTGTAACTTATCTCTTACCTCCATCGTCGTTAATGATGAGAAAAAATAAATTCATAGTTCCAGCTTCTGTGACCTGTTGATCTTCCCCGTAAAGCCAAAGCACTTGATCAAATCCTTTCTGCTGAGCTATTGACTGAAAAAACAAACAAGATAAAATTATCACCTTGAAAATGTAATTTTTTGGCTTTCTCCTTCATTATTCCATGAATAATAGGAAAAATCATACTCTGTGTATTCCGCATGAGTGGTGATCTATTATTTTTGTAGGTACTGTGAATTCAAATTCAAAAATTTGTAGAGAGAATTTTCACTCGTCCTACATTGTGAAATACATTCATCACTAGTTTTTGATTACAGCATATGAAAAATACTAAATTAAAATTGTATTTTTTATCGATCGCACCTCTTATGCTGGAAGGAAATAAATTTGATCGCATTTTTGAGAAGAAGTTTAATCGCTTGAAGAAGTTTTAATCGCATCCTTTTCCTGGGAAAAGTTATTTCATCCTTAAAATCTAGATTACTGTCAAATGCAAATAGGCAACATAATTATGAGAATAGAATTCAATAGTTTCTTGATTTATATTTTCATTGTTTCATTCACATATATTTTTACTTGTTTCTTTGTTACAGAGACTACGAACTGGAATTTATTGTAAACAAATTTCAATCATCGAAGGAGTGCTTCATCTGACCACTCACCACTCTTGTGGATTGGAAATATCAAATGGCAAAGAAAGTCGTGTAAGTACTACATGCCAGTAGACTTTTCAATTAAATTGATTATTGTGTTGGATATAATTGATTACTGTGAGATATAATTGAAAGCTAGAGATATAAAAGAGATATAATTGATTGAGAGAAAGTCTCCTGACAGTCTGCGAGCAGTGCAGAGACGGTCTCTCAACACTTTCCGAGCTACAGCAGGTTTCTTTTAACTTGTCAGAAAACAGCTGATTTATAACGTTAGTAAACGAGCGTACATCAATCAGCTGTTTCTGACAATTTAAAAGAAACCTGCTATAGCAAAAACCATACGCCTGCAGGCTGCAGCGTTGCCAATTCTAACGCATGCTTCTATAATAGCTGTGATTAACAGATGTTCGCGACGAATTTCTGACCATCTCTTCTACTTGTTATATGACAACATTGCCGGGTTAGTCAGAAGACTAGGTATTTTATTACTCCCTTCACCATCTTATACTTTCAATACAAAATTCTTACTATGACAATAATATAAATACATAGGGTGGCGCAAAAAGAATGAATGGTTTTGAGTAGGATAGTATCAGTGGAGTGGAGCTTTCTGTGACCGCAGAGCGACACCATTTTGTAGAGTAAAGTATCCAGTTTTAGTAACAATGGCGCAATTGACCTTGCAAAATCGTGTATTTGCTGTTGAACAATATTTCCAATAGAATAAATCTGCAATCGTCGTTCAACGGAGCTTCAGCAGAGAGTTTTAAGTCGAGCTTATTGGCATGTGATTCTTCTTAACTTAAAATCAAGTTTACTGTCGTAAATATAGTTACGTTGAAGATTTGAATACTGCAATACATGAAAGAATTGCTGCAATATCAAAAGTTCGGGACTAATTTGAGGCTTTAATGAGCATTAACGCATTAAGGGCGCCATCTTTCCTATGTAATTTTTGAAATATACTCAAGTGTTTTGGAGTTTTTCATATAAATTCTTAAATTGGGTTATTTACTTAGTATTTTGGTGTAAGGAAGATAAATGTATGATAAGAATAAACTTTCTTATAACACTTTGAAAAACATCCGTTCTTTATGCGCCACCCGTTCTTTATGCGTTACTTGCATAGAACATTACGATTATACAATAGACTCAACATGTTTATCGATCCTTTCTCTTACCATTTCCATAAATTTAGAAAATCATATGAAATTTCGTTTCGTAATAGATGACTAATTACTGAAAGTTCTATACTAAACTCCCTCTTTTTTTTTCTTCTCACTCTTAAGTTGTTTCTCTTCATTTTTCCTTCAGATTTTATCTGATTTTTAGTTTTTTTTTACTTTCATTTATTTTTAGTTTAGTTTCGTCTCTTCTTATTTTACTTTTACTTTTCCAGTTTTGTAAAATTAATCTTTCTAGGTTAATCTTTCTAGGTTGACTTTCATTATTGTTTTGTTATTGAATCTATTGTAGGCTATGTCAATAAGGCTCTTCATGGAATTTTCTGTGAGCTTTTGCATGTGAATAAATGAATAAATAAATAAATAAACACCCTGTACATCATCACATTAATGATAATTTACAAATGAAATCTCCGTACCCCGATATGTATGGTGGGAGCATAGTTGGAGCCCATCTTCCTATCTCCACAGCCTCCCGGCCAAGCCCTAATAAACTGTGGATCGGCCATGAGCGAAACTGGCTTGAAGCTGGGACCAAAATAGGATGCCACGGGACTCAAAATCACATACAGCAGTGCTGACTCGGAGGCGCCGATACCAAGTGTAGGCTGCAATAAAATAATACAGTGATAATGACAAGTGATAAATATAAAATAATAAAAATAGCCTTAATCATTAAAGTATTCATAAAGTGAATCATTAAACAATAAAAAATAAAGATGGAAGGTAATGAGACATTGCAACCATACATTTTCTGTTAAATCATAATAAATAATTGAACGAAATTCTAAATACATTTGAAGATGCTATTTGCAAATTACAACAGATTAATAGTAAAATGATGAACGCTACTGCACAAACTTTCCCGGGAGAAAAGTTTTGTGCAGTAGCGTTCATCGAATTTCAGCAAAATGTCAAAATATTATTATTAATAATAAAAAATTATTAAATTTATTGAAAAACCATTTTTCAAAGTCAAATGAAGCTATAGTGCGATTCACGTCAAGAAGTCAGCATTGCTCAGATGGGAGTTTGCTATCCTTGTTCAGCACAAGGCAGTTGCTGATGTCTCTATCCTATTCGCACACTGTGCATAGTGGCCGCACTGTGCATTGTTGTCGCATACAGTCCCAACAAACACGTTGGGTGCAGTTTTCTCTTTCTCTCTCAATGAAACTTCTTGTCTCTATCCTATTCGCACTGTGCATAGTTGCCGCACTGTGCATTGTTGTCGCATACAGTCCCAACAAACACGTTTGGTGCAGTTTTCTCTTTCTCTCTCAATGAAACTTGGCATCAATGCTCCTCATATAAACAATGCTGACTTCTTGACGTGAATCGGACTATATTCAGTATGGAAGGAACTTTGAATATTGCAATTATTTAATTTCTATTAGATACCGTACATTGTTTTCGATATTCGCAGTAGTTTCGTCACCAATAGTAATGTCAAAAGTAATGAAATAAAAACACAGATGTTGTCTTCTTCTACTCAGTTTTATTTATACAAAACTTAAGTTTCGATGCTCATGGCATCATCATCATCATCAGTTGAATGTTGAGTCGAAACTTAAGTTTTGTATAAATAAAACTAAGTAGAAGAAGACAATATCTGTGTTTTTATTTCATTATGGAGAAATATTCTACAATATTTCATGAAAACAGTGTTAAATGTCAAAAGTATTTGATTACATTATTTGGATCACACCCACCTACACCTTTTATATATGGACTGCCATCCGGAACAATAAAATCGGATAGTTATATTATTTTTCATGTGTAAATTATTCAGTACACTAGTAAAATTATTAATTTATAAAATTGTTGTAAGATCTAACAGTTGGAGCAACTCATTTCAGTACTAATTGTACTCTCCTCACCAACAATTTTGTAAGAATAGTTATTAGGTCTAACTCACCTCAGTGTCAATTGTACTCTCCTCATTGAAAATTGCAATTACACTACTCAGTTATTTGGCCCAACTCACCTCAGTACCGATGAGTGTGGGACGGATGTAGAGACTGGCGGACTCGGAATGAGGCACCCACTCCTGGTCGATGCTTATGAGGCGATTGAGGCATTTAATGAGTTCCTCATTGTCGAATGTTGGCAGTCCTGCTCGCTGCGCTGACAAATTCATGCGCTCCATGTTGAGTTCGGGCCGGAAGATTCGGATGCGACCGTCCACACCACGATACGCTTTCATACCTTCGAACAGCTGCAAACAAATCAAGTAAATGAATAAAGATTCCATTTTAAGTAAAAAAAAAAAAAAACATCGGATTAGTTCATATTATTATACAGTGATATCCATTTAATTCGACGCTTGGCATTAGATAAATAGAAAGATTCATAGATTGGATTCATAGATTGCAATAGTCAATAAATATTGTGAAAATGGTTTAATATTGATAATAATTATATTATTAGCCTTTTGGGTGTCATATGAATTAAAATTTTTTTACCATACATTTTCAGCTGGTATTGCAAAATTATAAAGGATATGTTATTGTCAATTTATTTTATTTCCATGTATATGATTCATACTGTACCGTTATTATTAAACTTTCCGTTCTGTACCGTTATGGAGCTGACAATTGTACTCCCATATATGCGGTCAAGCTAGACAAAGCTTTGCATATGTGTAATTCAATCAGAAATACAGGATAATATTATTTTATTTTACTTTTATATTTTACTTGAACATGAGTTATTATATTATCGCAAGATGTATGTATATATTTTTTCATTTCTGATAAATAAATCATTATTTTTATTTCATAGATATTATTTCTTTACCATCGTACTCTACGGTGTTCATACTATACAGTGATATCCATTCAATTTGACGCTTGGCATTAGATAGATAGAGAGATATTATTTCTTTACCATCGTACTCTACGGTGTTCATATTATATAGTGATATAAATTTAATTTGACGCTTGGCATTAGATAGATAGAGAGATATTATTTATTTACCATCGTACTCTACAGTGTTCATATTATACAGTGATATCCATTTAATTTGACGCTCTGCATTAGATAGATAGAGATATTATTTATTTACCATCGTACTTACGGTGTTCATATTATACAGTGATATCCATTTCATTTGACGCTTGACATTAGATAGATAGAGAGATGTTATTTCTTTACCATTGTACTCTACGGTTTTCATATTATACAGTGATATCCATTTAATTTGATGCTTGGCATTAGATAGATAGAGAGATATTATTTCTTTACCATCGTACTCTAAGGTGTTCATATATTATACAGTGATATCCATTTAATTTTTTGATGCTTGGCATTAGTTAGATAGAGAGATATTATTTTTTTACCATCGTACTCTACGGTGTTCATATTATACAGTAATATCTATTTAATTTGACGCAGCATTAGATAGATAGAGATATTATTTCTTTACCATCGTACTGTACGGTTTTCATATTATACAGTGATATATCCATTTAATTTGATGCTTGGCATTAGATAGGTAGAGAGATATTATTTATTTACCATCTCTACATGTACTCTACGGTGGTCATATTATACAGTGATATCCATTTAATTTGACGCTTGGCATTATATAAATAGTGAGATATTATTTCTTCACCATAGTACTCTACGGTGTTCATATTATACAGTGATATCCATTTAATTTGACGCTTGGCATAATAGATAAATAGAGGGATATTATTTCTTTACCATCGTACTCTATACGGTCATCAGCAAAGTCACAAAGACACAAAAAGTTGTGAAATGAGGTGAGGTGGAACCTACTCGTAAGGGTCTCCCCACCAATAAAAGCCATACGATAAAAAAAAATCAGCAAAGTCGAGGAATGATATTTGTCTATCTATGAATCTAATGCCAAGCGTCAATTTAATTAAATGTATATCACTGTAGTAACAGAAAACATTTCAAACCAAAAAATAATATTCTAATGCAAAGCTCAAAAAGCTTGCCCGTATATAGGAGTAATAACAAAATTATATACAAATTTACACAATTAATACTTTCAATAAATTACCTAACTCACAAACCCTCTTCCTCTAAACAAATTAATGAAAAATACTGACAACTATTCGCAGTCTAAATACAATACTTTTGATTTCAAAGTCTTGGAAAATTTGACAAAACTAAAATGAAATATCATTTAATAATCCGCAAATAAATTAAAACAAAATCGTATTGTAACATGAAACCGAAGTAAAATAACACAGAACTCAAAAACCAAGGAACTCATGTGGTTAAAAACCACACAGAACTCATTTCACTAACATTGTAGTTAGAAGATTTTGATTTTTGATTTTTTTTTGACTGTGATGCCCACATGTGCTCTAGGCTTGTGCGTGGGTAATGAAAGATGATAAATTAATTGAACTATTATTATCTGTGGTATTCTATTCTAAATTCTAGGACCTAAATATCCTACCGATCCCTGTCCAAAAGCTGTGTTCATTCTAGGAACGATATGAAAATTCTGGTTTCTAATAAAAGTGGAAGTACTTTTCATAAAAAACAGTTCTGTCCTTTATAGTGTTACATCAACAATATTAATTTTCAATTACCTAATAAATTATTGAAAAATGTTCTGTCCTTCGGTTCTGTCCTTTAGGCTAGACGTACACCGGTTAGTCAAGACAAGACCAGATTAGTCACGTTTAGTCACAGTACTTCACATAGGTGCTTATGAAGCAACACATACCACATTGAATCAGTGTGTGCTGCTTCATAAGCAACTATGTGAATTACTGTGACTAAACGTGACTAATCTCGTCTTGTCTTGTCTTGAGTAACCGGTGTACGCCTAGCCTTATAGTTTTACATCAACTACACAGAAGCAATACAGAAGATCTCCGGTGGTCGAGTGGATAAGGCGCTGGTCATGAATACCAGAGGTGCTGGGTTCGATTCCCGCCCGGGGAGAAAGGTTTTTGTGCAGTAGCGTTCATCGAATTTCCTTACTAGCTATTAATCTGTTGTCAATATTTGCAAATAGCAAAGTCTTCAGAATATTATATGGCATCAATTAGGAATTTCGTTCAATTAATTATTATGATTTAACAGCAACTGTATGGTTGCAATGTCTCATTACCTTCCATCTTTACATCAACAATATTAATTTTCAATTACCTAATGAAATATTGAAAACTGTAATCACCTCAACAGCATAATGGAGTACTTTGGCAGCTGGATGTAGCGAGATGTATTCGAGGGGTTGTATGATGGGGCTTTGCCAGCCTCCCGCCGAGGCATGATACTCTATCCTGAGCATGTGATCGGTGAACTGTTTGCCAAACCTCAATTGAGACACATCTGGTTTCGGCTGCAGTCTGTCGGGTGATGCCAGTCTCACTGAAATGTCTGTGGAATGCTGGAAATAAAACGAGATTTATTTAAATAGGTACCGCCTAGATGAAAATATACTAATTTTACACATTCATAGAAAATAATATATACATTTTGATGCATTTTCAATATGCAATGCATCTTACTTTCTAAGTATTAGTGTTTATAATTTAATCAAGTGAAAGGATCACAACACCGTAATACACAGTACCTATTACAACAAAAATACTGTGTTGTGTTGACAGTTGAAATAGAATAGCGCAACCGATGTATGTTTTATAGATCGAAGATCCTAATATCTTTACTTATAGCACGATCCTTTGAAATTGTCAGAAATCAGCTGTTTTAGTAATAATAAATGATTTCGACACAATAATCAAAAGGCTTAAAAGTCTTAAAGACCTTTAAAGCATTTAAAAGACCTTTTTAAAGAAGACCTTTCAAAGAATAACTTTTTAAAAGACATTTTCGATAATCTGCGAGATTCAGCATTTGTAGGTAATAATAATAATTCCGTGTAACCTGGCTGGCTCAGGTCTGGTGTCAGTGTTTTCAGGTCACTCCTGATCAGTTCAGGGTCTCTGACGTGACTTAACGACTGTTTTTAGGCAGGACAAGCGTGATTTTAAATATTGCTCCTAAAATCATATGTTTTCTGACAAGTTAAAAGGATCCTGCTATAGCTATTCGTTTCAATTTTCTTCTGATGTCTTCTTTCATACAAAAATGTCTTCTTCTCTCCTCCTTCCATTCAAAATGTTTTGGCACCTGCCATAATTTATAGTTTCAAATGTTATTTTCCCATTGTATTTCTCCTCTCTTCAGTGACCTTTCTTATAATCTTCTTCTGCTCTTGAGCACCTAGGGATGGGTGGAGCGGACTTATTTTTTGTTTTCTCTAACATTTCTTTTTCTCTTGTCTATTTAGTTATTTCTCCCCATCTATTTTTCAAATTTACATATTTTTAAGAACCCACAGCTTTAGGTAGGCTCCCAACTATCGAGAAGCAATTATTTATGTAACGGGTAACTAGACGTGGCAAGTAACTGTGGTGAAAGCAACTCCTTGGAGGGAGAAACCCATAACACAAATCCTGTGAACGCAGACAACAAAATATATTTTAGTTGGTGGGCTACATATTAATTTAATAACATATACGAATAAATATTTCCAGTTGTCACTAAGAAACTACTGCTACGTTTTTATGAATCCTGTAAAAAAATATTAAGAGGCGTTAATACCATTGACTGATGAATTGATACGGAGGTGATTTGTGCAATGCGCGGGCGAAGAGAGGACAAAACGAGTTTTCTCTTTCGGACGCTATTTTCCAACCGATAATATAATGGAAATGGTACCAACATTTTTAAGAAAGTTCTGTAGAATTGTTGTATAACCATGAAAATAAGATTTTTTAACTTAAAATGGCAGTATAAGTCGATGAACATGGAGCAAATTACACTCATTTTAAAATGAAACACTAAATGATATTGTCATTACAGTATTATTATTTTAGTGTTTTATTTCATCATGGAGTTCCACAACTTCAACAAGAATTCTACAAATCACTTATTTTAACCTTCAATTGAGAAAATGATTAGTGATAATAAAATTGTAAGGTACAGAAACAATATTTAAAAATCTCTACACTTTCCTACATTCGTAGCTTAAAAAATAGCGACCGAGATAAGTAAACTGCGGAATGCCTCTTTTCAAGCTTTTTCCAATGGTATTAAGCAAGGCTTCCTAATAATATTGTGAGCTGGTTTTGACGTTAATATTTCTGTTGTAAGGAAATCAAATTATTTGCCATACAACCTACAAGAAAAAGGTAACATTGAATTGAATATTCAATAGAAGAGAGGATCAAAACATTTAGAAATTTGTGCTAAAATGGAGTTTGTCTTTTTTCTTTGCACAAAAACTTTATTTTGTTGATCCAGAAAAATCCTTTATTGTCAATAATAAAATTGTAGTACCTATGCCATCATATTATTCGGATGCAGTAAAATTACAAATAAATTAATCATAAACAGAAAATTTGTGATCCATCATAAAACAAATTGCAAAAATCACTGGTAAAATTCTTAATGAGAAAACTGATAACTCCACTATTCAACTGATAACAATATTCGCTAATAATGTAAATTAGAAAATAACTTCTATTATATAAGCGTATGGTTTAAATTATCTCTCATGATACTAATTATCGTACAGTTATAATTTTTGTATGCTTCAATTCATTAGCAGACTAAAATGTGATCAATATGCATCACATTAGTATTTGCAAGTTAGAACATTCTAGACATCTATTGGACTCTTTTTCTGATTTTTTTCCTTATTTGGATCAATTAATATTATTGTTACAATTTGTGCGTTTTGATTTCCTTGATTGAACAAAATTCACCGATACTTCAATGAGAAACCATTATTACATCATTGAAGCATATAAACAAGCTATTATTATTATATTCGAAATTAGTTTTTATTGAGGAAATAAACGTCATAGGTCTGCAGAGAAAATATTATGAAATTAGAGGAAGTATAGAGAAATGGAGTATTTGCTACAGCTATTATATCATCTACCAGTCACACAGTCAATGGGTGATTTAGATCAGTCTTGATTCGTATTAATATAATTACGTCTATTTGGAATTACGTCTATCAGCTCCTATCAAGTTCATTTTGACAAAAAATAATATTTTAAATGCGTGCATCTTACTACGCTGCATCAGTAATATATGTATCTTCAGAGTTTTGTTAGTAATCAATGCGTTAAAAAATAATTAATGAAGATAACTTACTTGTCATAAAATTAGTACACTCGCGAAATTATTCTCATCTTGAAAAATTTTACTTGATAGATACCGTAAATATAAAAATGATGGATAGTTTTTCAGTAGGTACAGGGGTGGAATAAAAAATTAAATCGCTGCTTTTCATGAAACCCTTAAAAGTAGGCCTATTTCACGCAGAAAATCAAGTTAATTTATTTATAAATTTATTTAATTTTATTGGTTTGTTCCACAACTACCCAGAAGAAAAAACTAAAAATTAACATCAATATTCATTCTATAAGCTTCTCAGGTTCATTGTATTACTAACACAGAAAGGATACAATTTGGTACTATTTGAAGATTGTTAGGACCCGCGATAGGGCCTTATTATTATACATCATTATTTTTCTTTTATCGTATGGCTTTTATTGGTGGGGAGATTCTTCAGGGTTTATTGCACAATATCATTATTATTATTATTATTATTATTATTATTATTATTATTATTATTATTATTATTATAATTATTATTATTGTAAGCCCAACCAAATTGAAGCTGGCATTTATCATGTAAATATTGTAATCCTGTCAAACTAGTATCGTAAAGATGTGGAGAATTATTTCATTAGCTACTAAAAATATTATTTCAACATTATTTAGAATTCTTACCTCCTCAAAAATCTAAAATTCTTGAATGGACTTACCTTAAAAGAATCTTTAAGTTTTAGAGAGCTTGAACTCTGATGCCTTGATTGAGTCATTGTTGATGTGCTTATTGATAGAAAATTGCCATTTATCTGAAAAAAAAGAAAGATAAAAGTGTTTTAAACAATAGGTAGATTATTTATGGTCATATATTATTGATGATATGCGTATGAAAAAATATTCTCAAACTCTAACATTGCTTTTTTAATAATTTTCTTGATTTGAATTGACGCCCTTGATAAAGCTGACGCGAATTTTAAATCAGATTTTTTAAATTCATTTTGAACAAATCCAATACCTTAATCTTCAATCATAATCTAGTTTGATGCAATAGATCACGTCAATAACTGTTTGAAAATAACTGAACAATCTGCAGCGGTTTTGATTATGAATCCTATTGTCGAATAGTTTGATGTCATAAATGAATGATGATAATGGATCAATATTATTTCGTTAAAAATATCGTAAACATTGTTTTTGATATTAATTTTATTTCCAAATTTTGGAATTTCTAGTAAACAATGTTGCATAGTGTCTTGATTATATTATGGAAGAGATTTAATTCAATTCTATCTGTCATTTTCCAATAGATTAAATTTAGATTTTAAATTTTTTATACAGTATTGGTTATACATCTTTTATAGGATAAGTTGCCAAGATGTTTGATCCATCAGCATCAAAGTACATTTTTGGCTACACACTGCTAAAGTATTAACATTGGCTTTATATAAAAAAATCGATGAAAAACAAATTAGGCGTTGTCGACCATAAAAATGATTTATTAGAATTTTCGAAGAACTCTAGACAAATAAACAAACATGCACATATATTTAATATCTGTATCTGTTGATTACAAGTTTCTCTGTTTCTGTTATTTAAATTCACAATCACAAGGATTCACTTACACTTCTATCTTTTATAAGAGTATTATAGTGTTTATGTATCCATGGTGTAATATTCATATAAGTGTTATGTACACTTATTGAATAAGTTTGATTGAATATTTCACTCCAAGTGTGATCAGTTCACCGTTTTCATAACGTAATAAACTTTCAATAATCTTGAGTTTTGTATCCATACTTTTATCTACTGGTGAATAACACTATTTTAAAAACACTTTCAAGTAGAAATAACTTGATTTCCACTAACATAGTAAGCTCAAGCCTTGATACAGAGTTGAACTACTGTTCAACTGCTCAATCTTATGATGTCATACACCAGGATGAAACGACCGTCACTATATGTAAGTGAAAATCAAGTTATTTCTACTTAAAAGTGTTTTTAAAATAGTGTTATTCCAATTCTCATTTCAGAAAAATCTTGAGTGTGGATACCCAACTGAAAATGTTTGACCTAGCCGGGAGTCGAACTATATCAGACATGTATTGTAGCCTATATCAGGTCGGTACCGTACCATCAATTATTTTTGTCATCTATAGTACAACTCGATTCAGCTCTTTTCAAAAGTATCGATTTCTCTTCTATTTCCCCTTGTATTCTAACGTTCAAATTCTTTGATACAATTCCTCTCAAACAGTAATGTGCAGTGTTGAATGAATTACTATAAGGCTAACTACGTCTACGTCAACATCTACTCAGTTTTCACCTGTCGTCAATTGTATTCCCTAATTTCTTTGATGACATAACTTATGACATAGTATGAAGTCACTGCTAAAAATAGAACCGTAATTCGCCTACCGTTTAATTAACAATTGATAGAGGGGCATTGTGACAAGTGGAATCTGTTTGCATTAATTTGCATCCTATCTGCATGTGCAATTGAAACTGAAATTAATGGGTTTTCTCCAAAATTTGTTGTCTTATTCAACGCGATACAGTACCTATTTACCACAATTTTCAATTTTTTTTTTTGTGAAAGGGAGGAGATAACTTTTCACTAATAATGGTGTTTCTATGTGGCAAGAACTAGAATGTCAAATGTTATCATAATCTGTTGATGCAAAAAATCCATGAACATGTGGCAAACTATTTAATATTTGTACATCTTATTATATTTACTGGAATTCTCTGCCATTATTCCATGGTGAAGAATAATAATTATAATAGTTTGAGCTTCTTCACCCCTAAATAAAAGAGATAAATTAAAGAGATTCGAAAAATTGTGAAGTGAGATAAGAAGTTGTAATAAATTCAATAATGCTGTATTTTCACATTTTTCATTCCTAGTTGTTCATCCAGTATTCAATATTATTCTATTATTCTGCTCCTCTTGTTGAAGAATCCTTTTTATTTCATTTTTTTATTTTTTGCTTGGGATAATGCCCACATAAGCTCTAAGCTTGTGCGTGGGTAATGGGAAGGATGATGATGAGAGATGAATGGACCTACAGCTTTAGGTGGGTTCCGAACCACCGGGAAGCGATTCTGAAGCTAATAATTTTTTATTTAGAGAAGCCGGTCACCGTTACTATACGGTAGTTGTAGGCGCTGTCTCTTATCTAATCTCACCGATTAGACTCTCCTTTGCCACTGGGACCAACCGCTTCCCTTTTATAAGACAGATATTCCAATGTTGAAGTAACTTAAATTACAGTAGCTTAATCGTGAATGGTTTATTAAGAATTTATCTAATCCATGGATGTTTCATATCTTTTTGATATATTTAGATTTAAACTTGTTTTACTTCTTTTACTATCCAACTTCTCTTACTTATTTTATTTGGCCTCCAACACCAACCAAGCCTCTCCACCAATCTCTGTCTGCCACTCTTGCTCTCCATCCTCTCTTTCCCATGCTCCTTCGTATACAACTCTTGTCAGCCGTGTGTTTTCCATCCTTTTAACATGCCCCAGCCAAAGTTTATAGAAAGGTCTATAGAAACTTTTCATAGACCTTGGCCCCAGCCACCTCAGTCGTCTCTGTGATTTTATGAATCTGACTATGTCCTCTTTTCCCAAGCATTCAGCAATCTCACTGTTTTTCCAACTCCGCCAATCATCACCATCTCTTACAGGTCCCATAATGCAACGAATAATCTTTCATTCAGCAACTCGTAGGAGCTCTGCCTCTTCTTTGTCATTGTCCACACTTCAGATCCATATGCGATTATGGGACGTATCAAGCTTTTATAAATTTTAATTAAACCTGTTTAGGAGTAAGTAATATCAGCTTTTGTGGATGTAGGATAGAGAATGTGAATATAGGTGATGGTTTGTAGGTGTGAATATATGGATTGATGTGAATGTAGGTGGGGCAGATGATAGTACTATAATTATCTTACTTAACACTTTATTATCTTTATAACACTGTTTATTCATCACACTTTTAGCTTTCTTCTAAAAGATTTTCTCTCAGTTCTTGCAACAGAACGGTGTATACTTTTGATGTAACGTTTAGTTGATATTATCATTTATTAGATAATAGATATCCCACGCGTTTTCAAATGTACCGTACACGTTATTATGTTGCTACCGGATAAAAAGTGAATCATCCTACACGACACAAACCTACACGAAGATTCTCAAAATGAGAGCAACAGTAACAATATGAAGTGTAATAATAATCCATTGGAATTAAAATTAATTATAAATTTATTGCAACACTTGAAATATTATCAAGACTTATTTTTTTTATATGACTTATTTTTTCAAATGAGACAATGTAATCACGATAATACTGTTATCCATTACTTTTATCGATGTTCATTTCTTCTTCTATATAAAATATTTTATGAATAGACAGTTTTATAATTGATTAGAGATGAAAATTTATCATTGATGATGACCTTTTAAATAATTTTATTATTAGAAACATAAAAAAATTACCCAAATTCGAACTGATAGGATTCAACACTGAATTTTCAAAGTCTTGATTTCTTGAATCAATATAATGATGTTATCATTGACTGATGGTTCTTTTAAATTTATGGTGCCGGTAAATCGTGAGATAAATAATGCTTTTTTAATCATTTGAAAATCTCCACTTAATTTATGAAATCGGATCGCGATGGGTTTCTATTTTTTGTTGACAATTGAACGAGTTACTTCCTTGGTGTATGAAAAGCTTAAAAATTAAATTTCTTTCATTTAGAATTCCATCAAATTGCTGAATTAATATCATTAACAGTAATATACATAATTATGTTCGTATGGCTTTTTATCCGTGGAAAGGCCCTTACGGGTAGGTTCCACCTCACCTTATTCTTGTGTTGGCCACCCATCCAAGAGCAGTCTTAAATGTTCGTGACTTGTTTTCTTAATACCGGTACGTGTTCTATGTGTATAGAAATTAATATGCTGTTCCTAAAGCTGTTTTCCAACTGATAAGTTCGCCTTTTAAGAATATCCTTGATTTTATATATATATATTTTTTATCGTATGGCTTTTATTGGTGTGGAGACCCTTACGGGTAGGTTCCACCTCGCCTCATTGCACAATTTTTTGTGTCTTTTTTGTGTCGGTCACCCATCCGAGAGCGGTCTTGAATGTTTGTTACTTAACCACATCATTACTTAGCAACCGCTCTCACCGAGTGACCACTGATATTACTAACTCATTATTATTAATAACTCATAAATATATAAGCTTTTATTCTGTGACTATCCAAGATTTGAAGGAATAATTTCTAATATAATTCTAAATTATACATTTTTTATTTTTGAAAGTAATCGTTTAGAGAACAATATAGAATTGTCAATAAATTCAATAGGATGATAAATTTATTTTCACTTCAAAAACGCAAAAGAGCTATGCAAATTTGCAAATTCTTCGCATGATGAAAGTTTACAAGATTTAACTACAAAATGAGGTTTTTGTGAAGATATCTTGAAATAGTGCTGATGAATTTAATACGTGGGTCATGAACTCTGATAGCTTTATCATACTTGCCATGTTTCTCTCTGATTATGTTTGTTAAATATTTTTAGCATAATAAGCAAAAAACGTTCAAAGGAAACTTAACATTTGATATCATTGAATAAGTTCTATTGATTACAATTAAGTTGAATTGCTCATCATTAGATTTCGCGTCGTACTATTTTGTTGATTACTTTTGCCATTTTATGTTTGATGATCTTCAAAGAATTTTAAAGTTGGTAAAAGAATGAAAACAATGTTGTCTATTCCGCAATGAATATATTTAAAAACATATTACTAATGCTTCGATGCTCATGGCATCATCTTTAGTGATAAGTTAAACTTTAAAGCTCTTTTTTTTGAACATTCATACCGGTAGTTGTAAATTTTATTATACTAATTATATTAACGATTATAATCTAGGTATACTATATGTAGCTTATTTGAGTCACAAAAATATCGCCGAAGATAATGTGCTTATTATTAATTTATTGTGTCGATACATCTCAAAATTGAGAAAAAAATTATGTATGTATCTCATTGAAAAATTAAAATCCCTCTCCAGATTTATTGACCGTGCATTTTTGAATGAATCTCTTACTATGCCTACTTTTTAAAGACTATACAAATAAGTTTCAACGGCATGCAGTGCATAATCTATGAAGAATAATAACGGTACAATAATTAAAAAAATACATTTTGAAATATTGGTTCAATTTCATGTTCCTGATACTGGAATTCGTTTACCGTCTGAAGCCTGTTATTTCTACTTTCATAATTTTAATAAAAATACTGGATTGTACGAGCACAGATAAGTTGAGTTACTATCAGTATATCGATAGGCTTGATAGTAATAATACAAATTATTGCCAATCATTTTTACCGCAGCTCATCCAGTATTTATAAGGAATAAAATTTAAAATTTATTTCCATGTAAAAATTTGAAAAGATTTTACCAAATTCCAATAATTAAAATCCGAAAAAAACGATAATGAATGTTAGCTTACCTCAGCTATCAATGTTGAGTTCAGAAGGCGACGTGCTATTACTGAGTATTGTACCATTTTGATATTTAATAAATACAATTAATTCGAAATAGAATATAAATAATACAAGTAAATGAATATCTAATTGATAACAAACTAAAATAACAAATTAAAGCTCAATTCGACTAGATTAATTATTTGAAAACGACTAGATTTTCTGGGTTTTTTTGGGCGCTATACACCTTACTAGTTTTTAATACAATCGGAAAAGTAATGCTATTGGCAACTGAAGTAGTTTCTTTCTAAAGTGAATCCAAATGAAAAAATATTGTCCCAGAACACACGGATTCATATGAATATTCCAATTAAAAACACCGCTGTACGATTCAAGTTGTTATAGTTCTCTCATCCATGAAGTTCACTTGACAATGGATTTTGGAATAAATATCAATATTCTATTGATAAATGTCTGTAAAACTTGGTTCACTTCCCCGCTACTTGATCTATTGTTGCAAAAATATGTTTTTTAGTTCATCTACTGCAAACTGAAGTCAATACGAATTTCATTAGAATAATATTGAATGTCAAGATCAAACTGGTACACGATTTATTAAAATGTTTGTACTTTTAAAAGTTCGCGTTTGTCAAAAATATGTTTCTCTATGGAGTTTGATACAAAACTGAACTAACCACGAGTTCAACCGACTAATTAATGACTTAAAGCTGCTATTATTGTTATTGAATCGAGCGTATGTGTACTACCGTGAGAGCGATACCCTATTGACACCAGCCAATCGTTCTATCGTCATTATTATCGTCTTTTTGAATTCGTCACAAGTGAAAAAATCATTGTCATTGGTCAATTACTTCAAGTTTTCCGTCGTCAGTATTCGCTGAAATTCAAAACTATCTGATCATGATACTATCGTCACTGATACATTACTTTCCTGGGGTCTCCTGCTTGTTCTTGTACTACAGACTGTGTTCTTATCAAAAATGCCCACAATAATATAATATTATGTATACAGTTGATGTAAAATGAATAAAACTCCAATCATTTCTTTATTAAAAAAACCTGAAGTATAGGAAAGGAACGTGATTGGAGAACATAAATCAATAAAACAACTTTGATTAGCTCGTGGAACAGATCAGTCATGTAATGGTCATGTATTAGGCTAGGTATACCGGTTAAATAAAGACAAGACAGAGAGTCACGTTTGGTCACAGTAATTCACATAGTTGCCTTATGAAGCAGCACACACCGATGCAATGACTAATCGGTGTGTGTTGCTTCAAAAGCAACTATGTGAATTACTGTTACTAAACGTGACTAATCTCGTCTTGTCTTGTCTTGACTAACCGGTGTACGCCCAGCCTTACCAGTCTCTCTAGTGGTACCTGACTATGACCTGTTATTGATTGTTCTGATTGGCAAAACATATCTAATTCTTTCAGCAATTATTTTTAGGTATAAAATCTGAAATTTGAAAAGGGGATTACGGTGATTCCATATATGTAGTAGAAATATATTTTCAATTTACAATATTGTAGCGAAGAATAATAGAGTAGATGAGATTACAAGTAATTATTTTTAAATTATATAAAGCAAAAATCTTGATTGGATAACTCTTTAAATCTTCCATTATCAAGCTATTGAACTTTTTATTATTCCTATTAATTTTCCCTGATGAATCCTTTTTAATTGAAATATTTTGCATGATAAATGCGTTTCACATTCCAATGATAGACCATATAATTATAATTAATTATTCGCAAAATATTAGTCTACAGTGTAGTAATATTAATTAGTCTACTAGTGTATTGCATTATACGTTATTTGAAAGTTTGTATTATTTGTTACAATAGGTAGCTCTGAAAAAAAGTATGGAACTTTTGTGTGAATACTGTGTGAATATAAATACTTTTGAAATACTAGATATCCACTTATTTCAATTGTAAATTTGTAATAATATATTATTCCATCCGTCTGCATTGAATTCATTCTACGTTATTTTGAATTCTCCGCTTCAGTGAAATGGCGACTGGATCAGCTGTTCTTGCGCATGAGCAATACCTTTTGTAGCTTACGAGAAAATGTGAGGTTATGTTCGTTGCATGTTGAATACAGATGAAGTTATGCAGAATGGGAAGTTTTAGTCACGAAGGGGCAAATGTAATAAGTTAATAATATTAGTGTTTTACAAGTGTGTATTCAAAAGAAATGATGAACAAACAGAAAACATGGAAAATTCTTCCTTATCATAAACCTAGGACCACAAAATGACAACAAACGTTATAACAAAAAACTGTATGCTGCAATTTCATCACATTGAGTTACCAGTATTATTATTTTTTCTAGTTCAAACTGTGCATTTGTATCTGAATCATCTCAATTTTTCTTGTAATTTGGTTAGATAGTATCGTGTTTGTCCAGTTTAGTGACAATCGTTTTCGAAATGTTGAGCAGTATTCAGAAATTGAACTCCTGTTTACCAGTTCGCTTAGCTTCAAAGAGTCACATTCTCAATAAAGTTTTCTGTCGTTGTTGCTCTCACAGATTAAAGTCGTTAACTACAGTTTCACCAAAAGATGTGCCGGTTAATAATAAAGAAGTTTTACTTAGACAGAAAAACGACTTGAAGATGTTGTTATCTAGCAGTTTCAATCAATTTCGGACTAGAAACAAGTTCTACAGCTCTGATGTTGGTAGTGAATTAGATTTCTTTGTTGTGAACGATATAGATGATGGTACTTCTTCAAAAAATCTACGAAATTTCTTATTTCCAGCCACCAAAGACTCAGTGATAGTTGATATCAACAATTGTAGCAGTATTCAGGAAGTTTTCGATATCATTGACAAAATGAAAGATGATGAGCTCAAAGTGGAACATTTATGTCAATCGCTTCTAGTACTCTGGGATTTGCAACGACAGTTTTGTACCAGTGATTATCTAGCCCAGTTTGTGTCAACAAAGAATGCAGTATTCAAGTCATATGTCGATCAGATACATTCACATTCTAGTTTTAAACGAGTTCTTACGCTTATTGATTCGAATTTTAAAGATTTATCCGTGGATGCGCTAGCTTGTATGCTGCTTTATCTACTTAAAATGGGGTCGAACTTGAGGGATCCTTTAATTCGTAAATTGATTTGGGGGATGGAGAATTTTCTCAACAATATACGGCCTGGAGAACTTTCCCTCCCAGCGTTGTCTCGTTTCAGTGTGGCACTCTGCTTCCATAAAACAAACGATGATTTGTGGGCCAAATTTGCGCTTATATCTGTCATGCCGCATTTATTTCACTGGAATGGTAAGCACAAATTTTACATTCAAGAAAAAAGCTTAAAATTATATTTGCATATTTTATACCGAGTAACACACTAAAGGTTTAATAAATCGAGTCAATGTAGCCTACTCCGGTCTATCCCTATGTCCACACTTACTCGATTTTTGTGTGCTGTACAGCTTGCTGCATAAGCTTAAGCATTTGCCGCATGGTGTGCAGCACACAAAATCGACCAAGTGTTTTTATAGGGAATGCAATATCTCTAATTTACAGTTCAGATGAAGTCAATGTAGGTAGCCTTCAAGGATCAATGTATCCAGACTAAATAGTGCTCAAAATTAAATATTTATTTCTACATTTCTAATGTAGAACACATTAAAGGGAATAGGGTTCAAATTGATTCATTGAAGTGTGGATGAGAGTTCCTATGTAAATTTGTAAGTCTCGGTTCACACGAGCGGTGCGGCGCGGCTACCCGCGGTTCCATGTGTGGGATAGAATAGAATAGAATATTTTTATTGACCACAAAAGACATCACAAATTGACATATAGGCCAGTCATTAAATTACAATAAATAAATAACAAGAATATAGACAATACAACAACAACATTATATAATACAGCGATATTTGTGCTACACTCCAAAATCCCCTACAATTAATTTTTTTTCCATAAACTCTTTGATGGAGTAGAATGGGTTCTTTATGAGAAACTCCTCTAATACTATCTTGAACCTCCTATAATCAAGTAGCCTCACTTCAATAGGGAGCCTATTCATAAGTCTAATAGCGGCATTAGAGGGACTTTGGTCGGTCTTATGGAGCCTGCAACGGGGTACATTAAGGGACTGGCTTGATCTAGTGTTGTACGAATGTATTGTATTTCTCAGCTCCATTTTGCCTTCGTTTGCTTTGATATACATTAAGCACTGCAATATATACAATGAGAAGAGCGTTAGTATATGCAGTCCCGTGAAAATTTCTCTACAGTGTTCCCGAATATGAGCTTTAGCAATTACTCTAACAGCTTTCTTTTGCATGAGAAAAATCTCTTGTGCTTGTGATGCACAACCCCATACTATTAGGCCATACGATATATGGGGTTGGAAAAGGCCAAAGTAGGCTTGACGAAGACCATCCTGGTCCAGCTCCCCACCCAGACGTTTAAGGGCAAACACACTACTGCTCAACTTACTTTTTAGACTGGCAATGTGATGGGTCCAACTTAAAACTGAGTCTACTTTTATCCCTAGGAATTTCTGTTCTTTGTTAGTGCTATTGAATACAGATCTATTTTTAAGCCCAAAAGTGACTGTTGTTGTTTTTTCTTCATTAAGAAACAGTTCATTAGCATTCAACCAAGTCTGGACTGCCTTAAGATTATGCTTAGACAGTGCCAAAGCCTGTGTGTCATCTGCATGCTTGTTAAGAACTGTGGTATCGTCTGCATATAATACAATTTTTGATGGGACATTAAAGCTCAGATCGTCAATCATGATTAGGAAGAGCAATGGACCTAATACAGAGCCTTGAGGTACACCGCACTTAACAGATAAAGTACCCGAGCTCTCACCATCCACACTGACATACTGAGTTCTGCCCCGCAAATAGGAGGAAAATAATTTAAGGGCAAGACCCTCAACATGTAAGTGTTTCAATTTTTCTAGAAGGATGTCATGTGACACACAATCGAAAGCTCTACTCAAGTCACAGAATGTGACAGCTGCATAGGATTTCTCTTCATAGCAGTCAATAATTTCCTCAACCAATTTGATCAGGGCATGGGTGGTTGAGAGACCTTTTCGGAAACCAAACTGTGTCTTACAGAGCAAATCATTAGCCTCAAGAAACTTGCAAAATTGCTTTCCAAGCAGAATTTCAATTATTTTGGACAATATAGGGACTAAAGCAATGGGCCTATAGTTGGTAATCTCCTCATGCTTGCCCTTCTTGAAGATGGGTATAACTTTGGCAATTTTGAGTGAGGTGGGAAATTTTCCTTTAGCAATGACTTCATTTATCAGATATGTAAATGGGGTTACAATGCAATCTATTATATTTTTAATTAGAGCATTGGACAGTCCATAGTGATCCTTGCTCTTCTTTGGAGACATATGCTTCACAACTTCCAAAACACTATTTTCTGTTACAGGCTTAAAACTGAATTCCTCAATACTTTCATGAACATTCTTATTTTTAAGTAGATTAGCTGAAGTGACACTATCATCTTTAACAAGTTTTTTCTTAATTTCATCAGCAATATGCACGAAAAATTTATTAAAATTGTCTGGAGTTATATTTTTTTGAGGTAGCTCTTTCTTCCCTAATCGATTTTTATTTACAATGTTCCACAGTGTTTTAGACTTATTTTCAGAACTTTCTATAACACTTCTGTTGGCCTCCTTTTTTGCTTTTCTTATCATTAGTCTATAAAGGTTTTTTTCTCTTATATATGTTTCTCTATAATCTGAACATGTCTTGGAAAGGAAGTAGAGGAAATCCAGCCTATTCTTATGCTCTTTTAAATCCTGTGTGTACCAATTAAGTTTATTATTTGAATGTCTACCAGTTTTCCAATTCAAATTAATTCTCATGTTGAAACTTGAATCATAATAATACTTAACTGTATTCAGAAATACATCAAAATTTGTATCGACCTCGTCACAACAAGCGACATCTGACCAGCTGATAGAAACAGAAAAACAGCTGGCATAATCTTGTTTATTTCCCGCGCATGGAATCTGCTCGTGGCCGCTCGCGAGAACCAAGACTAAGCCCCTTAGGCCTATGCATTCCAATTTTATTGAAAACAAATCTGGTTCCTAAAACCTAACGCATAGTCTGTAATTTCATCTCGCTCTCGCACAGTAACTTAGTAAATAATGCTAAAAGTAATTGTCTCTTGAACTTACACCAAGATTTTCCTGTTTCGGTAACTTAGTTTATCATAATTAGTACCAAACAAAATTTCAAATCTAGTTTTAATCAACTGTCCAGTGACTTTTGCTCCACCCTCTATATAAAAGATTTATTGTTTGATACAAATTGTAAAATTTAATTCAATTTGATGAAAACAATTGTTACGATACCTGAATCATTTTTTAGAGAACAGCGGGGTGATCCTGGACAAAGACTAGAGTGTCAGCTACAGGAGGCAATAAACCAAACACGACTAACTCTTTTCTGATTCTTGTCACTTTTAGTTTTCCATCTAACTGGGGCCTGTTGCATGAGAAAATACAAGCTAGTAATACTAGTTGTCACTATGGTGACTTGCCATCTGAATACTAGTATTACTAGCTGGTATTTTCTCATGCAATAGGCCCCTGGTGGGGAAACCATATACGTAGTTCCATGACTCACGCAGAAGTTGCGTGCTCTTGTTCTCACCAGACATGCTGGCTTTAGTTTTGTTTTTGTTGATATTAAAAGGCGGAAAAATAATTCTGAGAAAGCAAAAATGATAAATATTGTTTATAACAGATTGTTGGAGGAATGACTACTATTTAAAATTTTTTACTTAACAGTTTCCAAATAAACCCGGAAAACAGGATTCAGAACGGAAAATAACATATTATTTGCACACAATTTCTTTCTTCAGACTAGAAATGCGCATTAGAATATGACTACAACGAAGTGTTAAACATTAAATTTTCCCTACAGTTACCATTGTGTAAAGTGAGTAAATAGGGGTAAAATGAAGTACAATTTCTCAAACGATTTGTTTTGCTCATGAATTTAAAACAAGAAGACCTAGAAGGAGAGGAAGAAAAGGAAACAAAAAAGGAGAAAGAGAGAAAATGAAGAAGAGAAGAAGATGAAGACACTATAACTAGATTTATAGGCTATACTCTGTTACATTCCGCACTTGAACGTAGGAGTATCGCCTTTCCACACTATAGTCCTTTCTATCCTTTATATTTAAAAGGTTTCTTTAAAGGTCATTAAGAAGTCTTTGGATTATTGTGTCAAAGCTGCATAACATCAGCTGTTTACTGTCGCCAAGCGCCAAATTAAATGAATCCCACTATAATAGTTACAGTTTCGTCCTAGTGTTGGACTTCATCAGACACAGAGACACAAAGTCTGATGATGTCCAACACCAGGACGAAACGGTCGTAACTGTTGTAAGTTATATTTATGTAGATGTAAGTTGTATTTTGTTCTCCACTTGAAATTTCCTTTGAATTAGTGTGAATTTTTGTGTTTCAGACACATGTGAGACAGTGGATGAATTCAAACTGGTGACAATCTGCCTGTGGAGTGTGCTGGAGTTTGCGCCGCGACGTCTGATCGACGCCTACCATTGTCTCGTCGAACGCGTTCTCAGCAGGGATGTGGAAATTCTGCCCGGCAGCCTTGTGAAGTGCGCCTTTGTCCTGGATCCTCCCTCGGTCTACAACAACCCCTATCGACAGACTATTGTACGCGTGCTTCGTCTGCTCGAGAACAAAGTCGATCAGCTGAATCACGTTGGAGAGTTTCTGCGATTGAATAAGGTTAGTGATTTTTAACTAAAAAAATCAAATTTATAATAATTAATTCAATAAAGTTTCCCTACTTTCGAATTCTATAAAAAATCTAAAGACTAAGGCTAGGCGTACACCGGTTAGTCAAGACACGACAAGACGAGATTAGTCACGTTTAGTCACAGTAATTCACATAGTTGCTTACGAAGCAACACACACCAATTAGTCATTGAATTGGTGTGTACTGCTTCATAAGCAATTATGTGAAGTACTGTGACTAATCTCGTCTTGTCTTGACTAACCGGTGTACGCCTAGCCTAAAGGTCTACACCGACTAAAGGCCTACTACACCGTATCATACTAGGACCGTTACCGGCAGAATAATTTAACTTGTCGGAAAACAGCTGCGTAAAATCACTGTTTACTGATTGCCGAATAAACAGCTGTTTTCCGACAAGTTAAATTATTCTGCCGGTCCGGTGACGGACCGGTGTAGTTGGCATTGCCACACATTTTTTTTTTATGGTATGGCTTTTTATCGGTGGGGAGACCCTTACGGGTAGATTCCACCTCGCCTAATTGCACAATTTTTTGTGTCGGTCACCCATCCGAGAGCGGTCTTGAATGTTTGTTACTTAACCACATGATCACTTAGCAACCGCTCTCACCGAGTGGCCACACATTAATACACGTTAACAATACTTTCTTGCATGTGCCGTTCCTATAACGGTCCCAGTATGATACGCTGTAGTGGGCGGAGACCTTTAGGCAACACAATATTGACTAAAGACTTAAGAGTTGATGAAAATCAATGTTCGAATTATTATCAGCCATTAAACAAATACAGTCCATTATTGACGGACTTGAAATTTCATATATCAAAAAGAACTTTTTTAAAAATTAGTGTACATTTTGCAAAGTGAAATAGAACTTCAACCTAATGGAATTAGGTTATAAACGGCGAGGTGGAACTACCTTTGGGTCTCCCCACCAACCAAAGCCATACGCTAGCTAGATAGATAGATTGACGGACTATCGTCTGTATTTAAAATCAACAGTGTAAACACCTGTTGATTTAATAAAGGGTTGATGAATTAATTTGATCAAACTAAACTTGAAACCAGTTAGCAATTAATAAAATGAATTCGATGGAATACTATTATTCAGGCAGTGAATATTATTCGAAAGAAAACGACTACCTAATGATGCTACACGAATCGGGAGCACTCACACTATTCGGAAAGGGAAATCGTACGCTCACCTGAATCACAATTGAAGATCGTAATAATGTTCCTTCACTGTGGTTGAAAGGGAATGAGCCATCCTGATCCCAGCTCTTTTATAGTTTAACCAAGAATTTTGCTCTGATCTATTGGCTATTAATACTATTAAAACCAAAGGATGGCATGATGTTTGATCTCTAGGATAATTTGTAATTTGACGTTGCCGATACAAATTTTCAAGTATTTGTCTGGCAATGAATTGATTTGACTTTGACATGAGCATACTTTTAAAAAGAAGATAAGAAGAACAAGCTGAAATACAGGACATTCCTTGTGTAATAGTGATTTACATCGAAAATTAATTAAATTTGTCATCCAAGAGCGTTAAAAAACGATAACTGCAATTTTTAATAGAAGAGAAAAGAAGGTACACCACCTGCATTGAGGGTTGTTAACGCAGAGAGAGGAGATAACGCCGACTGCTAGCTGATAACATAATCTATTTTTAACTCTTTGCTGTCGCCTCCTCTCATATTCGTTACTTTTGAAACAACCTGTAAAAATAATAATAAAAACAGTAAGGGGTAAAAATGTAACCAAACAAAAAATATATAAATAAATACGGTGAGCTATTTTGCGTGATACATTCAGTGCAAAAATAGGCACTTCGGGTAGCTAGGAAATATTTTTATTGTAATTGTTCTACTAGCAATTGTAAAACCTGTATCCAATTGAAATAGTTTTCTCTCTGGTTCTGCAGGAAATTAATTTTCTGCTAGTATATTATACCACAGTTGAAGGAAAATCTATTCGCGAATCTACTGCATCTTCTAAAGAAGAATTGAAGTTTTTTACATTTTTATTCCCATACATATTGGTTACTTGATAATTATTTGAATGAGTATATCACGCCTGTTTTGAATGATTTTATGAGTTTAAATGAGTTTTGACGGTTTCTGTAAGAGCAGCTTATCATGTGTATTCCTCAAAGCTGGGGTTTCCTAATAATGATGATTAAGAACATGCGATATGCTAATTTTATCATTCTAAATATAATTCCACAATCGATAAGTAGGAAAAAATAGCAACAGGGAATTTAAATTTCAATTCTATCATTTCCCATGTTAATCTTCTTGGAAAGATTCATACAATTATCCGCCAGAGCGCAACACCGTAGATGCTCACAGCGAATAGTAGTACGTTAAAAACAGCTGATTGAATAGGAAATAGCTGGACTTAGCTGGCTAACTCCAACATCGTGAATACCCCTAATGTTGTGTTTCATCAAGAAGTTCATGGAGAAAGAAATCTTATTTTCCAATCATATCTCATGATATTCAATGCATGACTCACTTGAATATTGTACTAGCTTTTGTACTAGAATCTTTAAAATAGTGCATATTATGAAATGTATTGTATATTTTTGTATATTCAATGCATGACTCGCTTGAATATTGTACTAGATTTTGTACTAGAATCTTTAAAATAGTCCATATTATGGAATATTGTATATTTTTGTGAGATTTTTGCATGACTCACTTGAATATTGTACTAGATTTTGTACTAGGATTTCTAAAATAGTGCATATTATGGATTATATTGTATATTTTTGTATATTCAATGCATGACTCGCTTGAATATTGTACTAGATCTTGTACTAGAATCTTTAAAATAGTGCATATCAAAATCAAAATCAATTTATTGCCATTCTTTTTTTTACACACAAGTAAAACAAAAACATTCTTATAATGTTATAAACTAATTGTAATATAAACTAATTAAAAAACATTTTCAACGAACGTTTTATATTATTTTAATATTAAAGTAATGGGCTCTCCCAGAAAAGCTAATGCTTGAGCTCTGGAAGAAGTTCAAAATGTTGAAGGTAATTAGGATGGATGTATAAGACAATTTAATTAGTACCAGAAGAAACAATATGCAATATAAACACTAGAATATAAATGTATATACAATATAAAACTTTAAACACTAGAACAAAAAGCGAATTAATCTTCTGACATCTCAAGTCCGAAGAAAACTTTTCTACATACCCACTCCCTTATTTCATAAATTAAACACTTAGTAATTCTATTTAGAATGAATTTTTCAGGTAAACAATTTATTATTCTATGGCAATAGAAGGATAATTGGTGTTTGCAAGATGTAAGTCTAGTGAATCAAAATCAATTTATTACCATTCTTTTTTTTTTACACACAAGTAAAACAAAAACATTCTTATAATGTTATAAACTAATTGTAATATAAACTAATTGTAGGTATTGAAAGCATTTGGACGTATTAGTTATGGTGTATTACGAGAAGTGAATATTGTGATATTATGGAATATTGTATATTTTTGTGAGATTTTTAATCTAATCTCCTCTCGGCACAGGTATTCCTCTACCATTCAGAGCCCTCCAGTCTCCGTTCGGCGTTGAAAGATAACTGCGAGCGTTGGGTGAAGAAGGATGCCGACAATGCCATCATGGAGGAGGACCTGAGCTGTGCGCTGTTCTACTGTCTGGCGCTGAACACGCCTCACTCGAAGCGCTACCGGCTCGCGGCGACCGCTGTCAAGCTGGTTGAGTGCACCGACAACGTCTACGATCTGCTGATGCTGGCCTCCAGTCAGCTGAGGACTGTTATGCAGTCGGTCTACGCCGACTACTGGCCCAAGCTGTTGATGTTTGTCAAGGAGAGTGGCGATGATCAGCTGCTGACTGCTGTTGCGTTTCGGTGAGTTTTTTTTCAATTTTCAATTCATTTATTCACATTTACAATTGTTCAGTACACTTTACAGGTGAAATAAAATGAATAATAGAACCCGCATAGACAGTGCCGTCTGTGTGCGGGAGCAGTTCTTCTATATTATTTGTGTAACAAGATTATACATTATTACGTACTTCAAATAAATACAGTAATAGAACTAAAATATAATAGATATTAAATAGAATATGAATTTGAGAATATAATATAACGTAAACTTATAGATTAAGATTTATAGATATAGATTTAAGATTTGAATTTGAAAAATCTATGTGGAGAATTTACTGGAAGACAAGAGAGTAATTATTAGCCTGTCATAGCACTCAATCATTCTGTAAGTATTCATCACTTCCAAAACAACCAGAATCGCTCATTTCAATAAAAAGATGTAAAAAAGCATTTTAAGTAATTATTTCTTATGAGACTTTAAAAATAAGGTGATCTTATTAAAGCATCTGCACCATGCCATCCAGCATGCATTGAAACCGGGGAGGTAGGAAAAAGATGAGGAGATTCAGTCTTGTATGTTCTCAATGCATTTCAGGTGTAGACAGACACCCGGTTCTTCAGTCAGACATCCGGTCCATTCTAAATCAATTGATGAAAATATTAAATTTCTTATATTCAAAAACTTAGAAACAACAAATGCAGAAGAAAGAAGAGGCAAAAACATAGATTAATTGAAAAAAGTAAACCCTGAACTTGAAAATTATTGTTAAATTAAATAATTGAATAAACATCAGTATTCTTTTTTTTTTATTTAGTTGAGTTTGATTGGAGCTTCATCCGTTAGTTTATTTTGCTATGAAGTTTTGAGGATATCAATTTGATGCCCAAATTTGTTATCCTATTACGTTTTAATGAAATTTTGAGTGGAATCATTTGAAAAATAGAAAAGGTGTTTTATTGGAAAGAGCCCCATACTAAATTTACGAATATTTTGGATTTTTAAGGGAAGAAAACTAGTTTTTATGATTATTTTTTGTTTTAAAATGAATCTTAATATAATTAGAGTTTATGTAATAAAGTTCCTTTTGACATCTTTCCTCCGAGCAAATTCGTAATGTTGATAGAACTCTAACCTCAATTTTATTTTTCTGCTAGAAAACTGTAAATCAGCTGATCGTCTACCATGAAGCCATCAATCTGATAAAATCTGTTGTAGGTTCAATTTTTGAACTAAGGCTAGGCGTACACCGTTTAGTCAAGACAAGATAAGTCACGTTTAGTCACAGTACTTCACATAGTTGCTTATGAAGCAACACACACCGATTAGTCATTGCATCAGTGTGTGCTGCTTCATAAGCAACTATGTGAATTACTGAAACTAAACGTGACTAATCTCGTCTTGTCTTGTCTTGACTAACCGGTGTACGGCCTAGCCTAATTTCAATATTTGAACTAGTTCAATTTTTAACTTGGTTCAAACTGCGACTGAGCAACCGAGCGTCAATGTTGTTGAGTGTAGTCTCTTAGGCAGCTCGTACACCGGAGCAATAAGCAATAGGCAACTAGCAACATTTGGATCATATGATCATCTACTCTATTCGCTGTGTGCATCTACCGTGTTGCGCTCTGGCGGATAATCGTATGAATCTACGTGGGAAGATTAACATGGGGAAGGATAGGCTTATGTACGTAAAAATTAGTTTATAATTGAAATAGAATTCCCTGTCGCTATTTCTCCTACTTATCGATTGTGGAATTATATTTAGAATAATAAAATTAACATATCGCATGTTCTAAAACATTATTATAATCTTCAATTCAAGTTTTAAATCAACTTTAAAGGTTATGTTCGAAGCTCATGGAGCAGAAGATGAAGTTTACCCACAGCTGAGTTCATTTCCATTGGTTATCATTTCAAATTGCATTATGGGCGCGAGACTTCAAATCAATCATATGCTTTTGAACTGGATTTTTCACTCGATTAATTCAAAACTGAGATCCGATTTCTTTGTTGAATCACTTTACGTTTGGAAATATCGAAGGAATAGAAGCCGCAATTACTATTGTGAACGGTATTTATACAATTAGGAATACGACAATACTTTAAATGCATTGTAAATGCTTATTCCCTATCCTTTCCCATGTTAATCTCAACTTTTTCTTTCTCTAAAATTCCGCGTGAGCGCAGGTGTCGATTTTATTATCCCCACCACCTACGTGCACACAGCGAATAGAAACAAATAGTCCAATGCACACCTAAAGCAGCTGTTTCGGTGTGCATTGAACTATTGGTTTGTATAGAGTAGACAATCATATGATCCATAATGTTGCTAGTTGCCTATTGCTTATTGCTCCGGTGTACGACCGGGGTTATGTAAATGCAAGTTATTGAATAAAGATTATTTGTCTTTTGTTGCAGTTACGTGGAGGTGATGTCGATCAAACGGTGTGTGGGGTTTGAAAACGACATTCTTGACATGCTATTCGCCCTGTTGGAACGTGACTCAGTGATGGGCCCCAGTCGGCTAGCACAGGTGGCCATGTGCGCCCTTTCTATTATGGACTCCAGCCGACATGCAAGGCACAACCCGCAGATTCCGCCGCTGTTCAGCCGGCTGTTTGCGCAAATCGGCCGATTCAGCATTTTCGACACTGCCAGCCTGTCGCGTGGCATCACCTTTGTGTTGCGTCAGGGACGCGTTTCGGAACACCTGCCGCTCTACGTCAGTATGCATCTGTTTTTTCTTAATCAGCTGATTTTAATTTGTTCATATTTCGTAGATTCAGATATGCTTGTTGCGTGACATAAGTTAACAATTTTGTTGTCAATCTTTATTTGGTGTAGCAAGAATATTATATAGAAAGAATTTTGTGTCCGACTTAGGAAAGTTCGTGGAGAAGATTGAGTGGACCGATTTAGGGCCGGTTTCTCCAACTTCAGTTTAGTTTAAACTTAGGTTTTACCACTCACTAGAAACTTTTTTTTCAGAAAGTTCGATGTCCGAACAGCTGACCATTTGATTCAATGATGCTAACATTGAATCAAATGGTCAGCTGTTCGAACATCGGACTTTCTGACAAAAAAGTTTCTAGTGAGTGGTAAAACGTAAGTTTAAACTAAAAATTGGTTTAACTGTCGTTGGAGAAACTTAGGAAAGTTCGTGGAGAAGATTGAGTGGACCGATTTTGATGCATTTAAAATAATAATTTTAAATGTGAGATATCTGATGAAAACATGAAAATAGTTTCTTGTGGCACTATCTGTTGGCATAAAATGTACTAAATTATTAAATCCCTTGAGTGTTAGTTTATTAAATGGCACAGAAATAATTCAGATGTAATTGAATAATATCCAATTAAATTAGATAGAGCTTAGAAGCTAAGGCTAGGCGTACACCGGTTAGTCAAGACAAAACAAGACGAGATTAGTCACGTTTAGTCACAGTACTTCACATGACTGCTTATGAAGCAGCACACACCGATGCAATGACTAATCGGTGTGTGTTGCTTCATAAGCATCTATGTGAAGTACTGTGACTAATCTCGTCTTGCCTTGTCTTGACTAAACAGTGTACGCCTAGCCTAAAGGTGCTACAAGGGTTTCAAAAGATTCGATTTTATTTCTTAATATATTATAATGATTTCGAATAAAAATATGGCGATAATTTTCACAAGCTCTTTATAAACTTACTGTTTTTGCATCTTGAAAACATACATGTCCATTCTGTCAAAATTGAAAAAAAGGCATCCGTCAGTAGATAGAATACTGTTTTTTTTACATAATATTTACTTTTGTCTACTTTTTTATCTATTTGCATACTAGCAAGAGACAATTTTTTATTACAGTAACCTATAGTAAAAAAAGGAAACTAGGAAACACAATTGTCTATCAGTTTCAACAAAGGTCTTACCCCAAAAAATCTAAGAATGAGTTAGATATTGCACTGTCATTGTAATTATTAATATACGCATATATTGAGTAATACAAAAATTAATAAATCTCTACTATTCCAATATTGAGTTCATTGTACTGTAGCAAAGAAACAAAGCGGCGCTTTGCGCTGCACGGGTTAAACTCGTTAGAATGAAAGTTAAAATACTATTTAAAAATGGCATTTATTTAAGTTTTTCCGATTTTTCAGTTGTACAAGATATGCATACAAAATTTTCGGAAAATTTTCTCCATGGCTTAGTGCCGTCTGTAGTATTTGGTGTTGTTTATGAGAGATGGTTTGATTCAAGGTAGTGTTCATGCGCATCTCAAGTCTATTGAAAGGGATGGCAATCGATACATAGACGTTTTTCCAAATTATAATGTTCTTCAACTTCATTCACAATTTTGAAACATAGATTGTTTCATTTCTTTGAAGCAACTACTATAAAATTGAACCGTGATGGATCAAGTTTTACGGGGTGACTTAACATGTCTCTGGACGTCACATCATCAATTAATGACGAAGCCTATTCTACATTTGCATTTAATGGCAAATAAATATTCTTATTTTTATTCAGTGAAGCGCCTACCCGATGACAGAGCATCGAATTCAAGCATCAAACGCGATTCGAATAGTTTTCAACTTGTAAAGGTGCGAATAGACGTTGCATAGTGTGCATGCATTTTATGCCGCGTGTAAACTGTCATTTCCCATTTAACTCATTATGAAAAGTTGGTCCGTAATCTACATACGGTAATATAAATATTTATGGCTGTGGCATATTACTCTTTATCTAAGACCGTGTTATAACGCAATAATTACAGTTTCCTGTATTGAAATTGAAACAGCTTTTTCGAAATGGAATTTGAAACTTGTATCGTAATCAAGACTTTATGAAACTGATGCTATATTATGAAACGTTCCTTGTTCAATATGATCCAGTTTTAAAACACTGGAACGGAACAGTTCCTAACCTATAAGGCAAACATTGAAATAGAACATGGTCGTTTGAATCAAGGTTAGTTTAGTTTGATATTATTGTTTTTTTGTTGGTCGTAGATAAAATGGTGTATGCAATGGTTATATTTTAGCCTTAAAACGACTCTTGAGATACCTTCAAATAACTAGCGGTGTTGCCGCTCGTGTCTTAACCTCGGAATCTCACTCGTCTTTTGAAGGCTCTCATAATACAACCATTGCATAAACTACTAATCATTCATGCAATGGTTCAAATAATGTAAGTTGTGTTTGAAAAGTGATCTGTTATTTTCAGGTGAAACTAGAAAAAGAGCTGAGTACCAGCAGCCTTGAATTCTTGGACGACAAAAATCTGTCTCTGTATAACATCAACTTGCTGTGTCGTGGTCTCATCAATCGGACTCAATTCAATGTCACTTCGTCCCCTTACTTGTCACGAGTTCTTGACAGGCGAGTATCTCTTACTGTTAGCTAAAAATAAATTTGAAACTTTTTATTAAAACTATAGCCGTATGCCGCAAACGTAGTCTTGGCTATTGAGGATGAGAAAGTAGACTAGTGGCGCGCTCAAGTGAGAGACAGATTGAACGATCGGAAGGGATTCAAGTTAGTTTATCATTGAATCAAATAATGTAAAAATGCCTGCTTTCAAACCAATCATATATAATCAAAAATATTCCAGTAACTTCTAAAAACAAGGCTGTGATGTTGTAGATCACTTCAGATCACGTTAACATCCTTATTTGCTTTGTTGACTCCTGGTAGTGTATTTCTAGTTGCTTTGCTTACGGCTAGTTGTACTAATGAAACTGTACTCCCATATGCGGACAGCTCTTTGAGCTTAGCATATGTGTATTATTTTTCGGTCTTTAATTTATTTTGCTTATATGAATGTATTTTATGTATTTTCTTTGACTGAGAGTAAAATTTCTATTTATTCATATTTAATGTCAATCAAGGTTGATCTTCGGTCCCTCGTCACTCATAAAGTTTATAAAACTTAACCAGAGATCAAAACTTGAAAATAACTGTGTCAAGGTGTGAATACACGTTGTCATTCGACTGGCGCCAGTCAACTTCTTTTCAGTGTTATTTCTAAAATTTTATGTTGGGAAACGTTTACTTTTACTTGAAAATGATATTATAAGTGACTTTAGAGTATTAAGCTATAATTTTCATTAGTTTTTATAAATTATTTATATAATTCTTATAAATAAGTTGACTGACAACAAAAAAGTCCACAATCGACTGGCAAGCAACTAGTAGATTTATTTATAAGAATTATATAAATAATTAATAAGAATGAATGACATATTTATGATACCATAATACTATAATGTCACTTATGATAGCGTTTTAAATGAAAAATTAGCGTTTCCTTACATGAAATTTCAGAAATAACCCTAATAATTAGTTGAATGGTATCGGGTATTCGCACAATATTTCGGGTATTTAGGAATGAATTGAAATGTTTCTCCCAATGTTTCTTAATGTTTCTCCCGTTTTCTACTTGTAAGTTTTTGAAAGTCAGTGTGATCAAATTTTCATTATCCTTCTCCTCCTTTTCCATCTTCTTCTCCTCCTTCAATTCATTCAAATTTATTTCTGTGTGCAGATACCGTACTCCTCCTTCTTCTCCTTCACCTACTTTTTCTTCTTCTCCTTATCCTTCTTCTCATTTTCCATCTGCTCCTCCATCTCCTTCTTCTTCCCCTTCATCTCCTTTTTCTTCTTCTCCTTTTCCATCTTCTTCTTCTCCATCTCCTTCTTTTCCATTATCTTCTTCTCCTCCTTCAATTCATTCAAATTCAATTCGGTGTGCAGATACCGTATTCATCCTTCTTCTCCTTTTTCCTCTTCTCTTTCTTCTCCTCCATCTCCTTTTCTTCCATTATCTTCTTCTCCTCCTCCAATCCATTGCAATTCAATTGTGTGCGCAGATACCGCGAAGTGGGCTGGGACGAGATATCATCGCGTTCGCTGCGCTACTCAATCTTCAACCTGGTGCGTCTGCAGTGCTACGTTCCCGAACTGCTGTCGAAGTTTGTGCGTTATGTTGTGGAGCAGGCGGACAATGTGACGGGCACCACAGTCAGTCTACTGTTGCACGGACTGTACAAGCTGGGTCACTTGCCCGACGATGATCGCTTTTTTGAGGCGGCCATTGCTGCCACCATCAAGTAAGTCAAATCATGATAATTAATTGGACGAAATTCCTAAGTAATGCCATATTTTTTGAGAAAGTTTTTTGTGCAGTAGCGTTCATCGAATTTCCTTACTAGCTGTTAATCTGTTGTCAATATTTGCAAATAGCAAAGTCTTCAGAATATTATATGGCATTACTTAGGAATTTCGTCCAATTAATTATCATGATTTAACAGCAACTGTATGGTTGCAATGTCTCATTACCTTCCATCTTTATAAGTCAAATCGTTAGTTAAGGTTAAATTTATGAAAAGTTGTTATTAGATATAGCAGGATTCTTTTAAATTGTCAGAAACAGCTGATTGATGTACGCTCGTTTACTAACGTTATCAGATGTTTTCTGACAAGTTAAATGAATCCTGCACTAACGTTAAATCAGGTGTTTTCTGACAAGTTAAAAGGATCCTGCTATATCTAGACCAACCAACTATCCTCCTTAGGCTGGCCGAATACTATATCGAACAAGACACGACAAGACGATTTCTGTGTTTGTTTTGTTCTGTTCTGTTATGTTGGATACGTCGAAAAAACGAGAGATGGCGCCGAGTTAATTTTACATTTTTTTCAAAATAGTTTTCATGCAAGATAACAAAATCATGTTCACTGAACAAACTTGGCCAGAGGCGCGCGAGCAGCGCAGCGCGTAAGTTTTTTTTTTGAGGGTGATGCCCACATGAGCTCTAGGCTTGTGCGTGGGTAATGAGAGGGGTGATGATGAGGGATGACGACTGTTTTTAGGCAGTCGGGACCTTCGGCTTTTCGTCTCCTCCGAAAGACGGAAGTAGCCGTTTCTGTCAAAATCAGTTCCGGCAACTGTATTCGATCTTGGAACCTTTGGATTATCAGACAGGCGCTTATCGCCCTCGGCTACGGACCACTCCAACTATAACATAGCTTAAGGTTTTGGTACAAATTACTAAATAATGTCAAAAACTTGTAACTTACCTCGCGAACTGCAACATTATTCTTTCTTATCATATTCATCATGATAATTATTTTCCTTATAACTCCTTAATTATAACATAACATTGTATATAGTAATGATTCATAACGATTGTACTTTCTATTAAAGGGATGCAGACATGATCGCAGGTTTGTCCTTATTACAGACCGCCTTAGCATTAGCATGGGCAAACAAGCTACCGACATCTCTCATCCACGCCATATTTGATGTGGACTTTCTCAACGATCTCGATCATGAAATCAAATTTGGTTATTCAAAGGTCAGTAATTACTGTTCTAAATGTTTTACGATGATGTATTTACTTTGTAAAAAAATAAGAAATACATTTTTGATGAATAATTCCATTTGTAATGTAAGTCGAGAGATATTATATATATTCAATAGAGATATACATATTCAAATGATTTGTGCTTGTATCCTTAAAACGGGACTCGCAATATTTGTATGAATGTGGGAAACATATTTATAAAAATATACTTTCTCATACATTATAGGCCTATAGCAGGATTTTAAATTGTCAGAAAACAGCTGATTGATGTACGCTCGTTTACTGACGTTAAATCAGCTGTTTTCTGACAAGTTAAAATAATCCTGCTATACTAGAGGAATGGAGGAGGGAAACTTGATTGGCGGTTATGAAAATAATTTGATTTGAGTCAAATGGCTATATTTTATGACCTTAGAACCGCCAAACCAGTCTTCCTCCTCTATACTACTTGCGAGTAACGTCCCAACCAAAAATTCTTTATTCATCGTGCTCACTCTCTATAATAAAAAAATATTTGCTCCTATGCACTATGTAGGCCTACTCATGTGAAGCAGAGATTAATTTCTAAAATTTTAGGTGTGGGAACCCTCATTTATGTTCATTATAAACCACCCGTTCTATTTTATAATGAGGCCTAGTTCGGCTCTTTTGGGAGGTACGCTGTTCCCAATAAAATTAACCACTGATGTAAAGCATTGTGTTTACGAATGATTTACGCATTCCTTGAGTGACTTTTATTCCCAGTATGTTTAAGTACTGGTTCAAAAGTTGACTAACATCTAGATTTTTTTTACAATCAATTTATTAGTTTGATTCAATAAACAAGTATGCGTCTCAGCAATGGCTACAAGTAACACTTGAGAAACTATTTGCAAAGCCTTTTTAACAATGACAACTAGAATTTGTTATTAATGGTGAACGTGGTTTGTCTCCTCGATCCAAACCTGAACCATCCTGAACCAATCCGTATGTCAACACTTGGTTGATTGTTGTGTTCTGAAGCATGAAGCATGCGATGCAGCATTCTTTTTTCGCCCAATTTTAATAGGATGCGTGTAGCGCAAGTCGATTAGCTAAACGAAAAGCATGTCGAAACGAAATCCGACCAAGTGTGGACATAGCTATTGAATGAGCTTTTTTTTCAATAAAATGTATGAATCTTGCACTGGTAGCTTCTTCTTCTTCTTCTTCTTCTTCTTCTTCTTCTTCTTCTTCTTCTTCTTCTTCTTCTTCTTCTTCTTCTTCTTCTTCTTCTTCTTCTTCTTCTTTTTCTTTTCCCCTTCTGCCACTACAGCGTAGGGGTCCCCTGGTAGCATTCTAGTTATGTCAATATTATACAAAAATTTAATGATTCTTAACTCAAGGTGAACGTTGAAAATAATTTTGAAATTAATATGAATTATTTATTTTTGTATTTTTAGATTTCGTACCCAATGAGAGTGAGGAGGTGTCTTATGAAATTGAATAGATCAGTATGCCTAGATTTTCCCGAAGCTGGTGTACCCTGGTTCCATGCTGACTTCTGTAAACAGGAGGCTTTGCTACTTGGTAAGTAGTAGTTTTTGTATTGGAAAATTGGCATAGAAAAGTTCAGTTACAATATTGTTTTATTTTGCTGAGGGACTTGAAAATTTTCCTTTATTTCGATGGCTCACTTGATAGCAAAAATTTCCTTTCATATTTCATAATAGTGTTACCAGCAACTATAGCAGGATCCTTTTAAATTGTCAGGAAACAGCTGATTGATGTACGCTCGTTTACTAACGTTAAATCAGCTGTTTTCTGACAAGTTAAAAGAATCCTGCTATACTTGGAGATAAGTACATCCGGTTTATTTTTCCAAAGCAACTGGATTGAAAATGAATAACCTCTTTTTAACTCCGTATAACATTAAAATTTTATGAGAATTCATCTACTATTAAATATTCACTGCGATGAATTCTTATACCAAGCTCTCAGTTCCTGTTTATAAAGGTATAGGTTAGGTTAGGTTGGGTTAGGTACACTTGATCAGTGTAAAAATATGTGATGAAGTAATATTCATTAATTCAATCCAGGTGCTTCAGAAAAATAAACCCCGCTCTACTAGAGTCCTTTTATGCATGCGATTTCTGTTGTACGTTTCCACATACATTGGAACAAAAAATGAGCTCTTTTAAGTACTGTCGTGCGACATTCTGTCGTCGTGCGATTATAAAACATGTCGCAGTATCTCAATGTACTCGGTAGTATTTGTCGGACAACAAAAAATACACGTCGCACGACCGTTTTCCCAAGTCATGTCTTTAAAACTTATTTTCTTTCATTATTACAGATTCAAAAAGTCATTCTCCGCTCAAACAAGATGTTGAGAAAATTTTGAATTTTCTAGCTGGCGGACAAAACCTTATAGGACGAGATGTTTCCATTGATTATGGCTACAAATTAGGTAAAATTACTGAATACTCTGTGTTATTTTCATATTTTTTGTTTCAGTACCTATGTGAATTCGATAATATTGTGGCAACAAAAATCATTAATGAAAAAATAATCAAAATCATTTATTTGCCATACAAAAAAAAAATACAATTTCAAATCACGAAAGAAAATGAAATGAAATACATAACTTCATAATAAAATAATATAATAAATAATAAAATATATTAGAATAATAATAATAAAATAATAATTTTTAAGATTATATAATTATGTTTGACAGCCGAACACCATTGCAAGCGGAAATTCTGGGTAAAATCAACACACGGCGTATCCTCTCCTATAGTATAGTAGAGGGGAGTCCGATCACACTAGACGTCAAATCTGCAAACAAGTAGAAACCAATCTGAAAAAACAAACAATTCAAAACTTTCAACACCTCCAGTGTGTACCAACACTGTAGGTAGGGAATACAATGCGTCATGTTTCTGTATCTTCCAGGCAAGAATTTCTATTTCCAATATTTAGGCCTGAATTTGAAGAGTGCCGATGCTTCTGTGTGCATTGCTCCATATGATTAGCTGAACAATGAACACCGCATGTTTGACCGATTGTCTGTAGACTGTATGTAAGCAACAATCAATCAATCAATCAATATTTTATTGCCAAAAAGAAAAGAAAACAATACAGAAGTAAATCGGTACAAAACTAGAATAAAATACAAAATAAATAATTACCTTGAGATTTGATAATGAATCTTAAACCATCAACAATATCATTAACAATATGGCACTACCGGCAAAAGATAATCTTGTAATTTAATTTCAAACAAGCTTCTGAACTTAAGAAGTGAACTCACCTGTATTGTCATAGCTTAATCTGAAGACCTATATTACTTGACTGAAATTATCATAAGATTAATCACTAGAACAATCTTATCGAATTACAATTTATAATTATCGTTTTTACTAATCGTATTTCATATACATAATTTGTATTGATATGTTTCAGACTTCCAAGTAAATTTGGATAAGAACAATAGGATTATCCCTTTTCGAAAAGGATCAGAGCCTCATACCAAGTAAGTTATATTCAAATTACGCCGTAATATTTCTAGTTTGTATTGATATTGTTTTCATTTTAATCTAAAAGTGTACAACAGTTTCAGAGAGAGGTTTATGTACAGTTACAGTCTAATTAATACACCGTTGCGACACTCCCATGCCTAATGAGTGGTCTCTTAGGCTAGGCGTACACCGGTTAGTCAAGACAAGACAAGACGAGATTAGTCACGTTTAGTCACAGTACTTCACATAGTTGCTTATAAAGCAACACACACCGATTAGTCATTGCATTGGTGTGTGCTGCTTCATAAGCAACTATGTGAATTACTGTGACTAAACGTGACTAATCTCGTCTTGTCTTATCTTGACTAACCGGTGTACGCCTAGCCTAATGCGGTCCTAGCGCTTCACAACGCAGGCATGCAAAATCACAATTCACAATGCCAACAGCGCCAGCATTCAAAATGATAGAAACGGAATGCGCATGTGTTAAGTTTTAAAAAGCTATCCAATTTAAAAAAAAAAGAGTGATCGTACAGTGACATTCATTTAATTCGACGCTTGCCAGTAGATAGGGAGTTAGATGAGTAGATAGATAGATAAATAAATAGATGCAAGGCCGTACCCAGGAAAAAAATTCGGGGTTTGGTTAAAGCACCGGGGGGTTAAATTACATTGTTACATTACAAGTGTTAAATTACGCATTTTAAGACCGTTTTAAACTCTTGATTAACCAGAGTTTGTAGGCAAGAATCTATGGTTTGACTTGAAAATTTTTACATTAAGTATTTTTAAGCCATTAGAATGTTTTTGCATTAACATAATATCTTATCTGACCCTTTGAATGACTCTTTGATACTTTTTTAATGTTAAAAGTTATTACCATTTAATTTCAAGTATAGAAATAATTTCCCTTGTGAATTGGTTAGCTCTAAAAATGAATAGATAAATACAATTATACAAATAGACTTAAATTATTCCAATACAATCATCACGTAATCTTTAAAAAACTTTAACCCCCCCCCCCCGAAATTACCCCCTCCCCCTAATAGAAATACCAAACATGAGTGTTATTTTCCACTAAGTATACTTCATTCAGCTCTATTTTATTATTAGAAATAGTGTAGGTTTTGTTAAAAGTATTTTGTATAAATTGAATATTTTCTTTTGTAGAGTGGCCGTAGTGTTTGGAGATGACAGTGACTGGAGCACTTCAGGACTTCAGCGCACGCTGCGTGGTTCGAGCCAAATGCGTCGTCGCCATTTTGAAATTCTCGGCTTTCGGGTGGCCTTGGTCGACCAGTTTGTGTGGAACTCGATGTTCATGACTGAGCCCAGCGCGAAAATCTCCTATCTCTCCAATCTCATTGCTCCTGATACGTCTTCGTGATGCTAGTCTGGCCAACTAAGGCTAGGCGTACACTGGTTAGTCAAGACAAGACAAGACGAGATTAGTCACAGTAATTCACAAACTTGCTCGGTGTGTGTTGCTTCATAAGCATCTATGTGAAGTACTATGACTAAACGTGACTAATCTCGTCTCGTCTTGTCTTGACTAACCGGTGTACGCCTAGCCTAACATAGGCTACTGTAGTATTGGTCTCCCAAAAATGTAGATTTTTAATGTGTATTATTGGAATATTTTTTGAAACTAGGAAGAAATAAGTTTCGAACTATTTGGCTGTTTTATCTTCTTTCCTATCAGTTGTTGGTTGTGCATGATCGGATAAATAACATAAAATAAGGGTGCAATCATATTGGATGCAAGCTTGCGCAAGTACAGAGCGTGCCATCCGAATTAGCGTCTCACTGGAGCATGCGCGTTGATCGCTTTCTCCCACTACAGTGCCTGCTGACTCGCGGTACAGTAAATTTCTACAGTTCATTCAGCTGGCAAACTCAGCTTTAAAAAAATTCATATTCGCTTCGGTTACCTATAGCCCAGGCAAATTAGAACAAAAAAAGGGTCTAGGTCCTAAAAAATAACATAAGGCTGGAAATGATCTTAAACCACTTTGGGCATCCTAAAGAAGGCTAATATGAGTTTGCGACGGTTTCTGAGTGCCGCGTGATATAGGGTGCCCAAGAAACCTCGAAATTTTGGTTCCGTTTCTAGTTATCTTCAATTTACGTCGAAACTAAGCGTCGGACAGAAAAACTCATTTAACCTTTTTTCTAGTAAATAAAATTTCCAAGAGATTGGTGCCTAACTCATTCCTCTAAGTTCAATAACTACCGAGTTATGATTTTTCAAAAAAAGGGTAATTTTTGGAGAGAAACTGAAATTCAACCATTCTAAGTTTTTAAATGTTCATATCTTCCGTATTATGTATTAGAATTGTGTGAATCAAAATCCCTCTGGGGATAATTTTCTTCTCTACAATTTTAGACCAAGTAGGCCTTCTTATCTTGTCTACTATTTGAGCTAGAGCTGTTAACAAAATTCCTTGCATTTCAAAAAGGACCATATTTTTTGTGGTGAAGTCTATCACACGTTTCTATGTACTTCTATTGAAGTATCCTATTAGAATATTGTTTCTGACATCATTCTTCCTCAGAATATCTACTTTGCGGCTCCAAAAATCAAGTTTTTTAAGGAGTGGGAGGTAAGAAAGGACCCTTCAAGGATGATAAATTGAGGACGCCCCTAACTTTCGTATAAGTGGACGGATCTTAACAAACAACATCTCATTGTTTTCAGCTCATTAAGGCGATTGAAATTCATATATCATATTATGTTAAATTCGGTCAAAATTTAAAAATTTTGTGCCCAAAGGGTCCTTTGACTTTATTCCCATATACCGAGAAGAAGGCGATTATTTGTTTTCAAATAAATTTATCTTGATTGCCGTTGATGATAAAAATTGTTTTTGGTCTCAAATTGTAGAACAGAATCTCCTCTTTCATTTGCAATTATTTGCGACCAAAATATCGCATTCTCAAGTTGAGTACATGCAATTTAAAAAGATGAGAAAACTATTTTTCACGTTTTTTTTTCATTATTTTGCTGTTACTAGTTAGCTTCTAAATTGGGATTAATGGAAGTTAAAAACATGTATTTGGGCTCAAATTGTAGGAAATTTTATTCTCTACGTGTATTATCAGCTCAAATACCCATACAACCCCTCTAGTGGGTTGAAAAATTGATATAAACGTGAACAAGGGAAGAATTCTGATGATTTTTCGACTTACAAAACCAAATGTTTTCAACTTGAGAATGCGATATTCTGGTCGCAAATGATTGCAAATGAAAGAGGAGATTCTGTTCTACAATTTGAGACCAAATACAATTTTTTATCATCATCGGCATTCAAGATAAATGTATTTGAAAACAAAAAATCGCCTTCTTCTCGGTATATGGGGATAAAGTCAAAGGACCCTTTGGGCACAAAATTTTTAAATTTTTACCGAATTTAACATATGATATATGAATTTCAATCGCCTTAATAAGCTGAAAACAATGAGATGTTGTTTGTTAAGATCCGTCCACTTATACGAAAGTTAGGGGCGTCCTCAATTTATCATCCTTGAAGGGTTCTTTCTTACCTCCCACTCCTCAAAAAACTTGATTTTTGGAGCCGCAAAGTAGATATTCTGAGGAAGAATGATGTCAGAAACAATATTCTAATAGGATACTTCAATAGAAGTACATAGAAACGGTGATGAACTTCACCACAAAAAATATGGTCCTTTTTGAAATGCAAGGAATTTTGTTAACAGCTCTAGCTCAAATAGTAGACAAGATAAGAAGGCCTACTTGGTCTAAAATTGTAGAGAAGAAAATTATCCCGAGAGGGATTTTGATTCACACAATTCTAATACATAATACGGAAGACATGAACATTTAAAAACTTAGAATGGTTGAATTTCAGTTTCTCTCCAAAAATTACCCTTTTTTTGAAAAATCATAACTCGGTAGTTATTGAACTTAGAGGAATGAGTTAGGCACCAAGCTCTTGGAAATTTTATTTACTAGAAAAAAGGTTAAATGAGTTTTTCTGTCCGACGCTTAGTTTCGACGTAAATTGAAGATAACTAGAAACGGAACCAAAATTTCGAGGTTTCTTGAGCACCCTATATCACGCGGCACTCAGAAACCGTCGCAAACTCATATTAGCCTTCTTTGGGATGCCCAAAATGGTTTGAGATCATTTCCAGCCTTATGTTATTTTTTAGGACCTAGAAGTCTAATTTGCCTGGGCTACTAGCAGTACTATGATGTTATTTGCTTTACTGACTGTACTAGCCTTAGCGGCTGGAGGGGAAGCGTGGTGGGAGAGATTATCCATCTCTCTCGCACAGCCTCCCCTAGACGCCAATTTGGATGGCACGCTCTGTACTAAGCGCCCACTGAGGTGGAGTGGAGATGGCATGGCAACACGCCAAATAAACATGATGAAACTAAAAAGAACAGCTGTTTCGATGTGCGCTGTTTCATTTAGTTTCATATGTTTATATTTAGCGTGTTGCCACGCCATCTCCACTCCACCTCAGTGGGCTTTTAAATAAATAAATAAATAAATAATAATTTCATTTCCTTTTAAAACTAAAAACCTAAGAATACATTAATAAAATTGACTACAAAAATATAAAAGAAACATATAATTTTTATCAAGAAAAAAACTTCATGGAAATTAACCCACTCAACTGTGGAATTCCATGTACTAGAGTGGGTGTGAGTAGTATTTGGGTGGGGGGTGCAAATATACTTGGTAAGTGAGCTCACATACTATTATTTGAAATGATTTGTTCTATACGTCGTCTTCCTGTATGTAGTATCCATTTTTGAACAGCATTTTTGAATTTTCTTTGGTGAGGTATTTCCTTAATATTTACGGGAAGCAGATTGTAGAGTTTTGGTGCTAAGTGGTTGAACTGTCTGTGATACAGTGCCTTCCTGGCAACGTTTGTGATGAGAAGGTTCCTATTTCTAGTGTTGTGATGGTGGTTCCTATTTTGGAAGTTTCCTGTGTTTTTGTAGTCTGCAGATAATTTCCTGGGAGTAGAGCTGTCTTGCATCCAGTACACCAAATTCATTGTAGAGCTGGTCTGATGGGTAGCGAGGTGGCTTCTTGTTGATAATTTTTCATTATTAATTTTTGAACTTTTAGAAGTGGGTCAAAGTGCAGTAGCTACATCCACCCCATACTACAATCCCGTAGGTTAGTAGTGACTGTGCCACGGAATAGTACACCATCTTCAAGCACTTTTCATCTATCAACGACCTCAACATCTTAAACTTGTAGATTGTTTTCCTCAGTTTCTTGCAAGATCATTTATGTGGTGATCCCATCGCAGAAAACAGTCCAGTGTAACTCCAAGATATTTGATTGTTGTTTTTTTGTGTATGGTGTATGATGTGCAGTTGGTAAGGTTGACTGACAAAAGGTTTTCTGTGGGTTGTCCATGCTGTGTAGCCGAGAAAGTTAAAAAATGTGTCTTTTCATAATTGAGGGTTAACAAATTCTGGTTTAGCCAATGTGAAATTTTCTGCAATCCTATTTCAGCCCTTTTCCATGTTATTGACCATGTTGGTCCCGAAAACAAAAGTGCAGTATCATCAGCAAAAGTGGTGATATTTCCTTCAATTTCCATACTGCAAAGAGGGTTTATGTAGATAAGGAAAAGTATTGGACCAAGAACGGTTCCCTGGGGTACTCCATATTCAACTTTGAGCTTGTTGCTTGTATGCCCATTAACTCTGACACACTGTGTTCGGTTTGATAAATAGCTTTTGAATAAGTCCCATGCTACTCCTCTGATTCCGTAGTTATAGGGTCTTCCTAACAGAATATCATGTGACACTGTATCAAATGCTTTTTTCAGGTCCAGGAATATTGCCAAAGGTTTCTCCTCACTGTTGATTTTCTCTGAAATTTGTGATATAACATTGTGGATTGCATCATTCGTACTACAGTTCGATCTAAAGCCATATTGATTTGGTGACAGAATGTTATTCTTTTCAAGGAAGCTAATAAGTCTTGTTTTACACATTTTTCAAATATTTTAGTTAGAATGTTTAATAATGATATTGGCCTATAACAGTTCAAGTCTTTCTTATCTCCCGTTTTAAAGATTGGACAGATAACTGCTTTCTTCAAACACTGAGGAAAACACCTTCACCGAAAATTTTGTTAGCAATCAGTGTCAGCGGGCTAGCATGAGCTGTACTGTTTCGTTTGAAGAGCTCTGGTCTGAAGTTATCAGGGCCTGGCGCACTATCTGATTTAAGGCTATTGATTATTTTTATTATTTCTTCTTCATCCACTGGTGTGAGAAATATTGATTGGCATACTCTATTGTTGGTGATTATAGGTTCATTTGCATGCTGTTGACTATTTAATATATTTTGTGCTAGCTCAGATCCAATGTTTTTGAAGAATTTGTTGAAAGATGTGGCAATTTCTACATCATTCTCTCCTGATTTCAATGCTCTCCCTTGTACATTCAGTTGTTTTATTTGTGTTTTTGGTCGCTGGGCTTCAGTTATTTCTCGTATCACTCTCCATGTTTGTTTTGAGTCTTTTGAATCTCCAAGCATGTGTGAAAAATATTGTTTTTTTGCTTCTTCTATAACTTTAGTTAATAGGTTTCTGAATCGCCTATAATATTCACACAGTTGTACATTTGCCACATTATTTTTACATTGTCTGTGCAGTTTGTCTCGCTTCCTTATAGATGTTATTAATCCCAATGTGATCCACGGCTTAATTTTCTTCTTCCTATGTGGAATTCTGTATCCTTTTTTACACTCTACCATGTGTTTTTCAATTATTGTCACAAACTCCTTCAATGCACCTTCAGTACTATTCTGCGTGTAGACAGAGCACCATGTTTCCTCCATAAGCAATGACGAAAACTTATCTTTATCAAAAATGTCTTTGTGCTGATTCTTCATTTCATTATTCAAAACTTCAATGCTTTTTATTCCCAGAATAGTAATGTAGTGATCTGTTATTGAATTTTGAAATACTATTGGCATGAGATCTTTTTTGAAATTCACCAATATGTGATCCAGACATGAAGCATTGTTGTTGTTGACGCGAGTAGGCAGTTTGATGCAGTGAGCAAATCCATATTCACTGAGCAAGTTCTCATACTCATCCAGTTGTCGATGCTTGTTTGGTTCTATGGTGTTTATATTGAAATCTCCAGCAACTACATGAAAATGTCCACTTGTTTCCTCAAATAGTTGTCTCAAACTATCAATGAATTCCGTCAAATCTGGATTGGAAGGTGACCTATATATTGCAGTAACAACAAATACGCTTCCTTCTGTTTCAAAGCGGAGATTTAAACAGTTAGCGTGTTGAATTTCTGGCTCCTCAACTTCGACGCTAATGCCGGACTTGACGTACACAATCACTCCATCATTCTGCAGCCGGTTCTTCTCTGTCGCATACAGGCTGTAGTTACTCATTATACGTGGCGTTGTACCACATGAAATCCAGCATTCCGTTAAAACAATCACATCAAAATCACATTGTAACTCTTCTAATTGGATCAGGAATTCGTCAATGTTCTTGTTGTAGCTTCTGATATTAAAACTGATCATTTTCAAGTTGAACGGTTTCAAGCTATCACTGATATATTTTGAGTCCAGAGTTGCAAAATCATTGATGTCTACTAAGTCAAGCTCTTCTATCAGACTATTCATCAAGTTTACAGTGTTTAGTACTTGCTTCTCCTTCTAAGTTATTCCTGTTCCATAATAAAAGCTCGTCTTCCGTCCTGCTCTTCACCCTATCAATAAGATCCTGTACTGCATCATTGTAGCCTGTTGTTAGATATCTGAAGCTCTCTGTATGCCTGGATATTGCGACAATAGCATGTGGCACACTGTTATAAATTTTATTGTCTCTTGCGTCAATCCTTACTAGCACTACGTCCTTTGATGTGAGCCCTTGTGCTTCATGAATTGTGTTAATTCTTTGTGACTTATATTTCTTCATAGAATCAGTAAGAATTTTCTTTTCTCTCTGTGTAAATGTGAGGATCAAAGTATCTTCCTTAAGCTGATGAATTTCGCCATTTTGAAAGTCAGGAGTATTGATCTTACTTGGACGTTCCTTGTGCTGATTCCTTGATAGAATGGTTCAAGTGCAAAACAGACATCTACCGGACACCGCTTAGTTATATTTATGTATCCATCCGGCTCACAAAAATCCGAAATTTTATTCCATTTTGTAACTACAGGCGATCTTTCTATGTATGGTATTTGGTTGGAGTCGCCAACTACTATGATTTCAGCTCCACTCAGTTCTGCAATAAAGCCAATGTAGCCCCATGCATCATTAGCCCCTCATCTATGTATACTTTTCATATTTCTTGCCTGAATTATTGATAATATATGATGCTACAGTCCTATAGTCTACATTAAGCTGAATGGGAGTGTTATAACTGGTGTATTGTGTTGCAACTGAATTTCTAATATCTTTTATGCTTGCTCTTGTTTGACTTAGTACTAAATCTTTTCCTGGTTTATGTTTTCTTATTATATACGTTGATTTTTCCACAACCAGGCACTCCTTCTATCCAACTGACTTTTGGGAATCTAGGCCTATTTATGTGAATTTTGTTTATCCTATTTATCAATTCACCATCCAGCATAAGCTCTGTATCTCTAGTGACTAGAATGTATTTTTCAGTAGTTTTGAACGTGTTTTCTCCTTCTATGAATTCAACGTATTTGCCTCCCTCTTCAAGACTGTAACCCATTCTGTAAAGCGTATTTGTTCTAAACAGAAATTTTTTCATCTCATTATCAAATATGTTCATATTTCTCCTTTTCACTTCATCAATTGATTTGCCTGATACATCCATGCATACACTTTTTAAAATTTCCTTGTAAATTTTAGAATTTTCAGCATCAGCCTTTTCTAGAAGATTACGAAGGTCTATCATTGTATTGAGATATCTTTCATAGTTTGACACACCCTCGAAAAATCCTGCAGGATACTCTGTAGCGCTGTTGTTGTATTGGCTGGCTATTTCTAAGTAATCGATATTTCTAATTCCTTGATTGTAGAATACAAATCGTAGAGCTTCTTTCTCCAAGACAGAACTTAACATGCTTATCGCCGGTATATCTTGAATTGGATGGTTGAAGATATCAATTCCTAGTACTAAAGGGTAATTACTTTTACTCCACTTGTTTAGAATAGCAAGCATATCATTGAATCTTTGATGAGCTTGTTTACTTGTTTCTATAATGAAGACTAAACGATCAGATTTTCCAGTGAAAGCTTTTATATTTTCTATTTCAGTATTAGTGAGCTGTTCCCATTCCTTTAAATCAATTTTGGAGCATCGTAATAATTTTGAGAGCCCCTTAGATAATATCACATGATTTCCTTCTTTGCATGCAAAAGAAATAACTAAATCAACATATTCTCCATAATTATATACAAGATTAATTCTACTTTTTGGCGTTTTTACAGTCATGTTAAAATTTTTTAATTTGTTAAGCATTTCACATATATTTACATTATCTGCATTATTATTTTTTTCTGCTACTACAGAAACTTTCTGTCTACTGAAATGTTGCAGGGTGTTACGAAAAATATTTTTAATACCCATAGTCTGTCTTTTCAACTACTTTCCTCAAAGCCTTCTCGTACTCTGGACAGCTTTTATCACTGACTTTGTGATTTGATGGGTTCCTTAGTTTTTTACAATTTACACAAACTTCTTTTTTGTTTCGATTCGGACACGACTTGACATCATGGCCGGTCTCTGCACAGTGGCCGCAGGTATTTTGCTGCTGAGTACAGTGACGTCCAATATGCCCCAATGCTTGGCACTTGAAGCATCGACTTACCGACACGTAGTCCTTGACACCACACGCCGACCAATCTATGAATACTCTCCTCATATTTTTAAGTTTGTTTCTTATATCAGATCCGCATTCCACAACCCAATTAACCTGCTTTTTCTTTTGGTCCTATCTTGAAAATTGGTTTAAACGAATTTTGAATTGCTCGATTGTAGTTGAATCTTGAAAATTTCTATTATAAACTTCGTTAACTACGTTTTCTGGGCTCAGCTCTACGGGAACATTATAAATTACTAATTTAGGCTTAATCTTATGTGGCTCACTTACCTCAAATTTAGCATTTTGAAGCGTAGTATCACTGAAAATTTTATTTTGTCCACACTAGAGTCCATTACTAGAAGCACTCCCCACCCCGCACATTGATTGCTTTTTATTTTCAAAGAGTTCTCATTAGAAATAGTCTTTTAACAATTTTTTGAGATTCTCGCTGGTTTGGGTCTCTGTGCCGTGGATTTCCTTCGGTTTTATCAACACTACCTTCTCCTTTGGTACTGGCCTGCTTCTCTGTTCGATGACTTTCTCCTTTGATTCTCCTGGTTTCCTATCTCCTTTTTTCTTAGTCAATTGGCCCGTCCCGGCGTAAGTTGGCTTCAGGATCGATGGGGGAACGGAAAAACTCAATGTTAGTGTCTCGATTTTTTCCCCGATCTCCTTAAGTCGCCCATCTATGTCTGTGTTTTCGGCAGCTACTTCACTGCTCACTTCGGTTTTCCGTATGATGACTCCTAACTTATCACAAAGTTTAAGAAAATCTTCATAGTCCGCTTTTGCTATTTTTTTCTTGTCGACTAATTTTGAGCCCCACTCTTTCAAAGACACTTTCAAGTTCCTAAGTTCATTGAATTGATTAATGTCTTCATTTGACTCCATATTTTCTCCTAAATTATTATCATCACTTTCGTTTTTTTCACTTTCTTCAAATTCTGATGCTAGAAATGAAGATAGTTTTTCTGGCGATCCCATTTCATTACATCACAGTTCAACGATATTCACAGTTAAAAGCGTTGACCTAATTATCACTAACTAACAAATTTCTGTACGCTCACACAAAAATTTGCTGACTACACTAAACTACGACGAACAATTGAAACGATGTTCACTCTACGACAGCTGAACTACTACTTTTAATTTAATATATCTGTTTTTTGTCCCGTAATAATTACAAACAACCTGAGTATCATGTTTGCTTTCAAATATTTATATTACATTTTTTGTTGATCTGTTCATTTTTTATTATGAACTAATTCCAAGAGTTTTTTCAGTAGATTCAATAGTATTTGATGGTAGAATACTGCCCTGCAGTATTGGTAACACAATAAGGCTTAAATCTGGATAGTTTTGATTGTGTTTGAGAATTCATCCCCAATGATGCAGTTAATATTCTATAGTGAATGAGTTTACATGCCCTTTAAACATTATTAGAATTTAGATACAGTAACTTTTAAGTGAAAAAACACTCACGTGCAGTCAAGTCAACCAGAAACTGCAGTTGAAAATGTGCAACACCAGTACGAAACATACGTCGTCTCATCAAAAAACGTGAGTGTTTTTTCACCTAAAAGTTACTGTATCTAAATTCTAATAGTATTAATCAGTGAAAAGAAGATGGATAAACAACAACTTTAAACATTGCAGAAAGCAGTAATGAATTGTAATGAAACAATCCAGGTGCCTTAGAAAAATGTTCCAGCTATACTTTTAGCCTTATGAAAATGCAAGATCAAAAAAGTTCGTTCCATGTAAAACGTTTCCAATAAAAATAAGAAAGTCTCCCAACCAGCGACCACATAATACAAATAGACGGAGCATTCCTATTCCTTCAACATTAGGCTAGGCGTACACCGGTTAGTCAAGACAAGACAAGACGATTACGTTTAGTACAGTACATAGTTGCTTATGAAGCACACAACACACAGATTAGTAATTGCATCAGTGTTTGCTGCTTCATAAGCAACTATGTGAATTACTGTGACTAATCTTGTCTTGTCTTGACTAACCGGTGTACGCCTAGCCTTACGGGTGGTGAAGCCAATTCTGGCGCCTAAACCCAAGGAAGATGGTGGTCCATTCAGCTGATCTAATCATTCTCTCCTATGTAAACCACTATGTAAACCGCCGCCATCTTCCTTCGGTTTAGGCGCCAGAATTGGCTTCAATACTGAGCCTGGGGGCTCCGTCTATTTGTATTATGTGGTCGCTGTTGCTCCCAACCTTCTCTGTGTAGAGTCGTAGATATAATTATATTCCAAAATCTCTTCACTAAATTTTTGTTCAAAATAAACCATCAGACACCATAGGCATAGAGTATTGTTGAATTAAAATTAAATAAAAATTGTTTCAACTATGTGAATAAACGATATATTTCTATATGTATTTGATTCTTTAGTTCCGAATCTAAATTCTATATTCAATGTTAGAGTGATTAAAATTATAAATTCCGTCTAGTACAGTATTTACATTTGATGCTAAATGTAACAATGATTAAGTTTGGTTTTATAGAATACTTTTTTATGACAGTACCGAATCCTGTTACTATGATGTTACAGCGCTCTATTGTAATTATATGAAATAATATAGATATAAAATACTCTCACTTGGAATTTTGTATATTAACAATTTACTTGTGTACTTTAATGTATGTTTTTTGAATCAATTTAACGATTGCTAATAAAACGTACAAGAGAAATTGTTGTTTTTTTATTATCCTCTCGAACGGAAGGCCTGGTGGCATTCCTTTGAGTATCAGTACATTGCCAAACCTCACCAAATGAGCTGCTCTGTTCAAAGTTACTTTTGGATGGAATGAATTGAGACAGACAAGAGAAAATTCATTGGAGTTGAAACGTAGACATCATTTTGCTCGTTCAATAATAATGAAAAAATAATCATGGAAATTTATTAATGAGGAAATGACCCTGATAAGTTTCAAAGCAATTTTTATAATTTACATTCTACAATATTGTTTTAGAACAATATTTTTTAAGATTTAATTATTTTAAAATACAATTGAGAATTCAAACTAAATTGACACAGTTTCAAGCAGCGGGAAGCCATTCACTCATAAAAAGGACATCCTCTGCTATCTAGCAGCAAAATGATAAACTATGAAGTCTACGAATTCGTAATACATCGATAATTTCTAAATCGATGTCTGTCGACTAACAGTATGATCGATAGTCGATGCTTCTTCCTTGCGATATATTTCCTTAAGAATGACAAAATGCTGAAAACTGTAGTAAAAAAATTTGCAACTTCGAGATAGCGGAATACAAATAACGCAAATGATTCTTCAGAAAAAGTTAGGATAGGAACATCTGATGAACCATGGTCCGCAAATGCACCGTTATTGAGTAAAAAATCGTCAAAGATGCAAAAAACTTCATCTTTTTATTTTTTATCAAGTTGCTAAATTATAAGAAGAGTTGAAATTGGTGTCATTCTATGTAGATTGTGATGAAATCGTTTGAGCTGAAATTCAAGAGGATAGCTCTAATAGTTTTTGAGATATCATCGAAAACCGAAAACACATATAAAAAGCGTGATTTGTCGCGATTTTTCATCTAGTGTGCAAAAACTGGCATACTTACATGTTTCGAACCATCTCCATTCGATTCTCCAACTCATTTTCCATATTTCATCACATTTTCAGATCTATAAATGTTTCACATGCTTTTTAATAATCAAAAATGTAAAGTAGTGTATGGCTATTGAGAAATGAATTTTTAATTACCCTGAACTCTGTAGGACAATATAAGGTTCCAAAAAATACTTATCATATGTAGAATATGTCACGGAATCGAATGAAGCTAGTTCCGAGTCCTTTTATATAAAGGTCCTTGAAAAAATTAATAAAAACTAAAAAAAAATTTCAACCTTCAGGAATCACAATATCCTTTGAGGAAATTGTCAATCATTGAATTCTAGGATAGGAACATCTGATAAACCCATACCCGGAAACCCTTCATTATTGAGTTACAGGCTATCAAAAATGCAAAAAATGATTCATTTTTTATTTTTTTGTAGAGTTATTTGAGGTATTTAACACTGCAAAATCAACTTATATCACGTGAAATTCTCTGAAGAATCGTATAAAAAATGTTTCAAGAATGTAACTGAGAGATTTTTCAAGTTATCCCCAAAAAACCTAAAATTACATCAGTTTTTGTTATTAAAATTGATTTTATTGATAAACCACTGCAAGTAGATGCTTGAAACCTGTCTTATTCGATTTCTCAGCTTGATTTCCATGAAAAGTCATCTTTCTCTGACGTTGAAGCGCGATGGAAAAGCGAGAAAAGTCGAAATTGCCAACAAATTGAGCCGGACGTTTGAAATTGCCTCTACACAAGTGACTAGCGTTGACTTCTATTACTATATCGCGCTCTGGCCTATATATAGCTAGTAGCCGTAGTAGTTCTCATTCTGGCCAAGAGAGAGCTCTACTACCGCTCCCGCTGTCTATCTCGCTGGTTTGAAAGCACAGCGTTGTCTTTTATTACCTCAAATTAAATGTGTCCAGTGCAACAAAAAAGGTATAACAAAACAAACAAGGTTCAGGTGCAAACTGTGCAAGAAAGTATTATGTCCTAATGTCTGTTTTGAGGAATATCACAAGAACAATATCATTGAAGTGTGAAGTTTGGGACTTTCCTGCTAATAAAAATAGTAAATTACCAAAACTTACTTGAAACAAGTGGATGTTTCTTATAATTTATTGATTCTTTTAGTAATTTAATTTTCTTGACCAGTAAAGAATAAACATTTTTTCATCTCATTCCCAATGTATTATTCTTTACCTATTTTTTTGGCTCAATATAAAGTTATTACTTATGAAACTTGTATTTGATTTGGTAATTTTTTGAACAATTATTGTAAATAGATTTGATGAAAAGTACCAAATATAATACTAATTCTATAAGTGATAATTTTATATTCAGCAAAGATAAAAAGAATGTGACAAATTTATCATTATTATCAAATTACTATTTCCACCTCTTTTTTTTATGTCAATATAAAGTTATTTATTATGTTTGGTATTCTTTTGTGCAATTCTTGTAAATACAACTGATAAAAGTTTCAAATAAGATACAAACTTGATGAGTGATAAGTTTATATTGGGATATGATGGGGAAAATGTGACGAATGCTATGGCATTTCATTCAGATTGTTGACTCTCTGGAGACTAAACCTGCTCTGGCGGTGGGACACGAATGCTATAGCATGCTAACCATTTTTTTGGTGGTTTTATTCAAATTTTTCATTTCTGAATACGTGGATTTTTTCTAGAATTTTCAATTTACTAGTTTATGAGATATAGCATTGACCATCTGGGAGTCCTTGGCTTCCAATAGGACACGAATGCTATAGCATTCATGGGCAAACTGCCCGCGAACGTGTTAAGAAGATATTTTCTTCAATATTTGTGCAGTAACTTAAATAATTACTGATTGCTTTCTCTCTTTGTAGAATATGATCCACATACTGTACATTTCATAATCATTTGGGAACAACAATAATATTGATAACGGAATCTTTTGCGATGCTTAAATTTTCATTGAAAACGTATAATCTTTTTGAGATAACTATTTATTATTTTTCCAAATGCTGAGTAAAATTCTCTGGATTTAATCTTATTGACCGTGCGTAATGAGGACTAAGTTTCTAAAGAAGGTTCGTGAGGTTCTAGAGAAGAAAAAAATCAAATTTCAGATGCTTCTATCTCCTTATTATCTCATCATTTTTATTCGTACTCGCTATTAACTGTATCCACCAAAATAATGAAACGAATTCTCATATCACGACTGGATAATATTAAGTTAGAGATTAAATGGATTGAACTATTCACTATGTTCTTAGAAATCTCAAATAGGCCTAAGCCTAAACATTTTATGCTAAATTTGTTAATATTATTTACCCCTGGAAACTATGTTGATTACATTGAACTTGATTTAACCCTTAAGTGGTCACGCAGCTTTTTGAAACACAAGTGCTCGCATGGAGTGTATAGAACACCCCAAATAAAAAAAAATCATAACTGATTTTTTCTTGTTACTAAGAGAAGAAACTATTTTTTAACAATAAAATGAACTTCCCTGATATCATTGTGCTTACACTCATGCCATTTCATACTTTGGTTTATAATTATCAGATTTTTAAATAAAAGATTACCAGATTTCGAGTCAAGCTGTATTCGTACAAGTTTTGTGAAAAATATATATTCAGAATATTTTTTTTTTGTTTTCTATGTTTCACGGCTTTAAATATGAATTATACCAAATTAATAATATGAATTTCAATCCAATCATGTCGTTAAGTCACGTCAGAGACCCTGAACTGATCAGGAGTGACCTGAAAACTCTGACACCAGACCTGAGCCAGCCAGGTTACACGAAATTATTATTATAATCCAATCATGCTTTCCATGACAAGGCAGCTCATATCCAAATATGACCAATTCATATATGTGTGAAAGTAGAACAGAATTTTTTTCTAGGACTAGGACTAGGACTAGGACTAGGACTAAGAATAAGAATAGGACTAGGACAAACAATAAGAATAAGAATAGGACTAGGACTAGGACTAGAACTAGGACTGGGACTAAGGACTAGGACTAGGATTAGGACTAAGTCCTAGTCTAGGACTGCTAGGAAGTCCTAGTCCTTACTAGGATTAGGACTAGGTTTAAGTCCTAGTCCTAGTCCTTCATCCTAGTTCTTACTCCTAGTAATTTTGCTTATTTTCGCAATGGATAACCCAGTAACTTACAAGTGATTTGTATTTCAATAGAGAATTTATTCGTATACATTTTTATATGGTTGTCAACATTTTTTTTGTATTTCCTTCCTCTTTTAAAAATGACTACAATACTTTGCTACACACTAAAACAAACTCTAGTGAATTTTTCTTATTTTTGGCATTGTCAGAGACTAGGATTTTAACTGAAACAATAATTCTTTAAAACAAAATAAAGATTACATTCTACTTTTAATGATTATATTTTGTTATGACAATTAATTCTGAAAAGGCTGTTTTGGAAAGCATTTTGTACTGATATTTCTGAAATATTTTTTTTTTAATCAATCATGTTAAAAAAAAATATTTATAAGGAAAAGAATATAAGTATCATATTGAATAATATGATTTGAGAACTGATAGTATTTGCTTTTGAAAATGAGTTTGATTTTGAAGCTTCAAAAATATAGAACGTATTATCAGAGATAAGATATTAGGATTCTAATCTCTTATCTATGCTATCATTCAAAGAATGACACCTTCCTTATTAAGAATAGAAAAGGTTCCATATTAAGTGATAATAGTCTATGTATCATCACAGCATGTAAAAATGATTGATGATTTTACAATGAAAGTCTTCTCCAACAAAACTGAATGCATTACTGTATCATTTTACGATTTGTTTAACATTTCAATAATAATTAAAACATTGTATACATTTCTGATTAGGGAAGTGACATACAGAGCGTGCCATCCAAATTGGCGTCTAGGGGAGGGTGTGCGAGAGAGATGGATAATCTCTCCCACCACGCTTCCCCTCCAGCCACTAAGGTTAGTACAGTCACCTCCAAAATTCTCATTGAAAGATAACATCAGTGAAGCAAATAACATCATACTACAGCTGCTGGGTAACCGAAGCGAATATGAATTTTTTTATAAAGCTGAGTTTGCCAGCTGAATGAACTATTGAAATTTACTGTACCGCGAGTCAGCAGGCACTGTAGTGGGAGAAAGCGATCAACGCGCATGCTCCAGTGAGAGGCCTATTTGGATGGCACGCTCTGTACCGTGGTAATTCATGATTATAATATTTGAATTCTGTAACCAGTTTTAATCAATAATATGAGTTTAACAATCTATAATAATGATAAATTAATAGTAATTGGTATTGGATTTATTTAAATGGGAGAAATGGGTCTTAAAATCATCAATTAATGTAATATTTGTTGTAATATTTTGTTATTGTAGCTATATGACTGTAATTAATTAATAATTGAATTGTATTCAATCACACTCCTTCGTACAAATACAAATATTTCGGAGTGGTCCGTAGCCGAGGGCGATAAGCGCCTGTCTGATAATCCAAAGGTTCGAATACAGTTGTATTGTTTATAAAAGTAGGGTGAATTTCAAATATTGAGCATTCTTGCAAATTTGACCCATTCCTTCTCTTTTCAATTTTTTCAGCTACGTCACATTCTTTAAAGAAACTTTGTGAATACGATACCGTAATAGCGATAATGATAAATAACGCAACAAAAATTCAACTATTCACATATTGTACTTACATTTACACTAAGTTTATATTTACACACTATCCTAGAATAATGAATAATATTCAACATGACCATGAATTTTTATAAAATATTTCACAAGGAATTTGAAAGGCTTGACTGGTGAGATTATTATTGCACTCATAACGCTTTTCAACAAAAAATACATATAAATGATAGATTTTTAACAATTGGGAGAGATATCTGATATGGAAAACAACAATATTAAATTCATTCGGGTTGTTTGTAATATGCTATGGTTAAAACTTTGAATGGTTTTAATATCAAGGAAGGATAGAATTTCTTACTTTCATTTGAAATAGAAATTTTTGGAGTATTTGAAATTTTTGAACGAGTGGTTTGAGTGCTGGCTTTGTAACCTAGAGGTCCCAGGTTCAAACCCAGGTCAGATCGTGAGATTTTAGATCGAGCCACTCCTGTTTCGGAGGACACGCTAAGCCGTCGGTCCCGGCTGCCCCAAAAAACAGTCGTTAAGTCACGTCAGAGACCCTGAACTGATCAGGAGTGACCTGAAAACTCTGACACCAGACCTGAGCCAGCCAGGTTACACGGAATTATTATTATTATTATTTGAAATACATTTCGGGTGGTTCGGAACCTTCCTGAGGGTGTAGAGCATTTCTTCAAGCCACAGACCCTATATAATCAGATAGAAAAAGTGAAACTTACTAATCATGGAAAGATTTCACATCAAAATTTTGTTCTACAAATGTTATTAATACATTCCTTTTTGAAGTTATGGATATATATTTTTGTTTTTCAAATAGGCTATACTGAATTTGTCAGTTGTACAAATTCAAGACTATGCTTGCGAACTGAAAACATATAGAGGCTAGCTTCACACGTTACAATGGAAACGTTAAAACGACGTTTAAAAAACATATTTAAAAAACCATCTACTACCTATATCTTATAAACCAAAGATTAGCTTTGATGACAAAAAAAATTGGTGATACTCTCCCAACAATGAAATTGCTCTCAACTTTGATTGCAGAGGAATATATAACCTTATCATCTAATGTTATGTACATTATCAGCTTAAGACAAGACTTTATAGAGAATTCAACAGTTGATCAGTATAGTTATAGTGCTTTAAATAGTGAATTCCAATATGAAACCTACAACTAACTATATTCATATTCACAGAAGGCTTATGACTAAGATTTATAAACATATTTCGTTGATTGAAACTTATTTATTTCATCAAACTTCTGCTTATTTTATTAATATCCCTCAGAGTGTTTCCAAGGAATTTTCTTTAAGAATTTAATATTTTGCAACTACTGTATTTGAAAATAATTCTCGTACCGGTACAGGTTTTTATAATTTCAAGTTCACTGTACTGATGAAAATTCCCATGAAGAATGCTTGCTTTCTAAACGAATATTTTGAATGGAATTTTGTAATACAGTTTACTACTGTTGTGAATATTTTAATTTTTTATTCAAAATTATTTGAGAATAGCAAGTTTAAAATTCTTATCATTCCAATTTTAAAAGAGTTTTTGACTGAGTTTAAGAAAATTTTAATATCAATCAATAATAAAGATATCGATGGAAATGAAAAGAAAAACAATTTCAGAATGTTGTATGGTACAACTGTAGACTAAAATTTCGAATGAGACTCTACATCTACATTGGATAGAGTCTACATTGGTACCTCTCTATTGGTTCAACTCAGAACCAATTATAATTGTTTTAACACAGAAATGTTGACGACAAAATTATTGGGATTTGATTCTTTGAAAAAATTGATTATTTGTTGTTGTAGGAAACTAATGCCATCGAATTATTACTAAACATAAATAATTGTTTGATGGAACTATTTTTCAAGATGGACTATTTTTCACACAGAATTTACATGAGCAAAAGTTCGATGAAATCTATTCTTTATCATTTTACGAGATTCATTAATTTAAAAACAATCGATTTTTGATACAATAATTTTTGAGAACAATCGAATAGGAACTTGTGCCATCAGGCTTTTATCATTTTGGTCCATAAAAGATGATTCAGTTGAATAAACACTTCACTAGTCAGATCACATAATAGAGGCTAGCATATTTGTCAAGCGAGTACACAATTTCATAGGTGTGGACAAACATTGTTTTCCAGAGCTCATAAAAGTATTTGCAGTAGAATTCATTATCAAAGTGCAGTAGGCCTATTGCTAATCAACTGAAATTGATTTAATGGATAATGTAATCTTTCTGGTCAGTAGATTCCATTAGATGTACATTACCAAGGTTACAAGAAACCTGGTCTTTTCCTTTATACATTAATTTGAACCCTTAGATTGAGAAAATTTTGAAAACACAATTTTCGATTTGGAGATTAATTTGATATATTTCAATGTTATATAATACGTCACATTGAGTCATCTGTAAAGTACGAGTACTTTGAAATAAATAATTTATTCTATCCACACCTAGTAAAATTAGAGTTCAATTTCCATTACAACAAATTCTTAGTCAAGTTATCAAGTAATAAGTTACAAGATCCATAAACTATTTCCAATTTCGATCATATAGTGAGCTCACTCTATCACAATAAATCTCTGTTAAACTGTTAGGCCTGCCGCACACATAATCGAACAGAACAGAACGTCAAGACATTTTGACTGACAGTGTATTATGATAAAAAGAAATATCAAGATGAAATAGTGAAGTTTAACAGCTGGTTTAGAGTATTAGTTCGCATGTGATTTTATTATATCACACTGTCAGTCAAAATGTCTTGACGTTCTCTTCTGTTCGATTATGTGTGCGGCAGGCCCAAGTCGCAAAACCTCTTATTAGACCAGTTACTCTTCTACAGCAAGGAAACAGCTTATGGAGTACCGTGTACATTTAGTGATACAACTTTTTAGTACCATAAAAATGAGGATGGATTGCAACATGTCACACGATTTTTTGTTGTAATGGAAACAGACCTCAACACGTAATGTAGAAGCTTGACAAATAGGCTACGTTATCAGGTAGGGTATCAATCGCTGATGATTCTTGTGACATCTGAATCACTGTTGATATTATAATGATCACTTGGGACCTCTGGAGACCAAGGAGGATTGAACAGATGATGGAGACGCCAAACTGTATGATTACTGAAGACAATATGTCTCCAACAATTTCCAAGTTTTGCCGCCTTTACACTTTGCCAGTCGACTAGCGCCAGCTGACAATTATTCAGTGTTATTTCTGGAATTTTAGGAATAGGAATGCTCATTTATCCTTACAAATAGTATTATGAGTGACATTTTGGTATTCCGGCATCATAATTGGTTATTTTTACTCTCATAGATTATCTTTAAATTTCCATAAATAAATTGACAAGCTGCCGGTTGCCATGCAGTCATCAATTGGCATATGATAATGACAGTTGACTTACTTATAAAAATCTATGAAAATGGATGTTTTATTATGATATCATAATAACATAATGCCTCTCCAATAAGTGAGAGCTCTTATTCCTTAAATTTACAAAATTAAACTGAATATTTGTCAACTGGCAATCAATGTGGCATCAAGATGAATATTATCCCAGCAACTGTATTAAACTCTATAGTTTGTATACACAAACTATAAATTGGTCTTGTGCCACGATGATTCAAATCTCCAACCCAAATCTATAGACTATGCAAGGCTGAATTGGATTTGACACCTTTGGCAAAGTGCCCGGTTTTTCAGTCGTTCAATAAACTTATTGAATCAACAACTTTTTTTTGCATTTGAAAACACATGGTTATTGATTCAATAGTGCTATTGGATCCATAAACTGTCTATTGAGCGACTGAAAAACCGAGCACTTGTGTAGTATTCATGAACAATGCACATACTTCTACCCAAATTGGACATTTGAATCATTTGAATACCGACACAAACCTATAAACAAGAAGTTTGTCTGTTTTGAGCATCTACAATGCAGCTGGGACAATACACTCTGATGCTGGGTTCTACCAAGTGAGATCAATTTACAATTTTAATCCAGGATCAGCACAATGCTGAGTAGGTACGATCAGCTGATCCGAAATAGTTGATCCCAATTGGTGCAACCCATCCAGTATCTTCTTCATTACACAGACCTCAAGGTAGCAGGATTCTTCCAAATTGTCAGAAACAGCTGATTGATGTACGCTCGTTTACTAACGTTATTAAGTCAGCTGTTTTCTGACAAGTTAAAAGAATCCTGCTATAGATATTGATTGTGTAGAAAATGGTGGACAATCTGGCCCAACCCTAACTGCAAACCCATGCTTTCTTCGAGTTCAGATTATGTTGACAATCACATGTTTATTTTTATGTTTATGTTTAGAAAGCTATGTAATTGGTTAGTCGCAGTTGGGCTAGAACCACCACCATCTTTTTTCGTGCATTAAGGTCTGTGGAATGGAGAAGGTCTTGACCCATCATGGCCTCCAATGGTCTCGTATGATCATTAATGTCCTCAAAAAATCACTAACGACCTCTATTGACATCAAATGATCACTGATGACGCATGTGCTGCTGACTAGTGATGCCGCTCCGGGGTCCACACGCCTTCTGTCAGGAAACCACTCCGTTAATTAGGGTGGGGGTAGGATGCGCAGTGAGGTGCGCAGTCGACTCAGTTAGCTTCGAAAGCTTCCGAGTCAGGGCTGCCACCGTAGCCGCTCGAACCGGGGCTGCAGTTGGCAGCACTGGCTGCTGCTCCTCCGGCTGCGGTTGGCAGCAGTGCGGCAGCTGTGACCTTGAAATCAGCTGATTGGAGGCGCCCGTCCGTGCAGGCTGCCTCCAGGCCGCATCCTAGATTGTCTCTTGCTGGCTGCAACCATCAAACGTTTGTTAGATTGAGAGCACACACCGATG
>CM029541.1:11444300-11479643 GCA_017141395.1 Laodelphax striatellus | reverse complement strand
TTCATAAGCAACTATGTGAATTACTGTGACTAAACGTGACTAATCTCGTCTTGTCTTGTCTTGACTAACCGGTATACGCCTAGCCTTATATTAAAAACTTTTGGCACATTCCTTTCTACTAAGATTCCACCTCTGCGAGATGTTGTGAAATCTAGAGGAAACTCACACTGATACAAGTCTGTTGTAATGATACTGTATTCCCAAACGATACAGTACTTAGCAAGAAGGGACACTTTGCACTGCGTGGGGTAAACGCGTAGTTTGTTATTACACTAGAGCCTAAAGTCTGAGATAAATTTCTTCCAACATGAGTTGTAGTGGCTATAGGTTCCTCTTCACCATTATGTATACAGTCAGTCGAAATAGGGGAGAAATTGACCAGCTCAGCATCAAATAAGCGTTTTTACTTTTTCAACTGCATTGGACATGCACAATTTTGAGTAACAAAACAAATTCAAGTGATGATAGACAGAATATTCCTCAGAATGATGATTACGCCTATTTCTCAGAATTTATGAATAACTAATATGAATAAAATACCATTTATAATATCTTAATACTCTAATGTATCTTTAAGTTACAGAATCTATAAAATTATCGCATCTAAAATTACAGAAATTAGGCATAATTATGTCAATGGCAACGATTTAATGTCATCAAATTGATAAATTTCACTTGAGTTAATTGAAATAAATTTCTTTGACAAAAATGTCAATTCTTTGAGAATAATGCATTTTTCAACAAAAATGACGTACAATTCGCAAGGGTAGCTTTCAAGTAGTGGTGTTAAAACCACGGATCTCATTCAATCAAGTTTGAAATAGAAATGTTTTTTTTCAAATAGGCCTACCTAATGCTGAAAAAATATGCCATATAATAACAATAAAGATTGCATTTGAGCAATACTGACACTTTGACATGCACGTCGACAATAAAAATCCAATTAATTAAGTTATTCTTTATAATTATCATCATACATTACATTAAAATATCTCATTCTTATGATAGGGTATTTGAGTTCAAGTACCTATGTTATTGAAAAAAAGATATCGATAATATTGATGTGTTAAATCAATTTAGTTTATTGGTGAGTGAGATGTATTTTTAAAGTTAACTTCAACATGGCCCACTTTTGTTTAGCCTGTTGAACTACTAATATACGTTTGTATCATCAGAATGTGCTGAATGAACTACTAGCCTATTCACCCACTCCAGGTCATGGCTTACCATAACATGGGAGTAGGTTCATTTCTTGTATTCTAGAAATTCATGTTTCATATAATTTCTTTAGATACAAGTTAAGACGAAATTATTGTCAGTGTTGCATTGTTATTAAATATGAATTTATGAAGATTAGAGAATTCATTCCTTTTATAAATTTATACATTGAGTAGGCCCACCGTTGTACTTCAATTGCCTCCATGTAGGATGTACAGTATTTTATTGGCTTTATTGAAAGCTGCCTCTAACTCAATTTAATCAACTTAGGGGATCAGGTGCATTAACTGACTTTCCAACCTTGGGCCTGTTTAATAGATCAAATCAAATCCAAATCCATTTATTGCCAAAGACAAGTAATGTACATGTATAGACCACGTCAAAATTTAGAAGTCCAAGATTTCAAGATTTAGAAGTCCTGTAATACAGGAAGAGCACAGTCTTACACGAGACTTATGAATACATCACTTATTAGAACTATCCGTGTCTTTTTGTCTGTCTATCTTCATCTGTATGACATGACTTTCAGATTTTCATGAAAACAGTCCCCAGTGAACATAATGCCTCAATATTCATTACAAAACATTTTATTCATTATATGAATGATAATTTAATTTACAGTACTGTTGAAAATGTGACTGGTGTAGCCACAAAACCGCGGTCCAGTGCTCAAAACAATAAAACAGTGGAATTGACAATACCCTCTAGTGTTTTATTTCATTATGGAGTTCCACAACATCAACCAGATTTCTACAAATAAATTACAATCGGACTATTTCTATATTATAAAAGAATAATTGAATAATTTAAGAGAGTTTATTATTAAAACCAAGGGAACCTGTTATGTTTGGTAATTTTCGCTTTTATTCTTACAATGCAACCAATGTGCAAGAATATTTCTCAAAACATTTCATTCATTAGCTGAATGTACTTTTGATGACCGATTATTTTTATCCATCAAAATTTTAATAATTGCTAATTATGATGAATAGTTGATTTGTTTTCAAGGGAACCCCTTCATGATTTTGTTTATACTATTTGGTTACAGTTTTATCAACTGACTGATTTTGTCAACTATTTACCCCGGTCGTACACCGTAGCAATAAGCAATAGGCAACTATAGTCCGGCAACAGACAAAAGAACCTTCGCGCATTGTATCACCGAAGTGATACAGTATCACATAGTACCACTACTCTAGTGAGCGAGTGAGATAAACTGCTGCATTGCAAAACGTGCGCTCTCTCTCCGCAGTAGAGTTCTTATTTTGGAGGCTCTTTTGTCTGTTGCCAGACTATAGCAACATATGGATCATATGAACCAATACAAACCAATAGTTCAATGCACACCGAAACAGCTGCTTTAGGTGTGCATTGGACTATTTGTTTCTATAGAGTAGACGATGATATGATCCAAATGTTGCTTATTGCCTATTGATTATTGCGCCGGTGTACGAGCTGCCTTAATTGCAGAAATTTGTTGTGTGGCTTTCCCTTTCATTATTCAACTACACTTTTGTTAAGTGACTGATTTCTTGAACTATTCGATTACAGAGTTTTGTTAACTGGCTGATTTAAGCCCCTTTATAATTTGATAAACCCAGGGAACCATACCAGTGGCTTTTATTCCTACCTGTAAACAATAGACTTGCCTTCTTATGTGCGCCAGACTGGTGGGGTTGTAGGCCATGTTAGCGAACACCAGTCTCTCCTCGTAGTCGTACTCGCAGAGGATTTTGTTGTCGCAAAGGTAGAACCGATCACCCACGCAGAACCTAAATTAAACAGGGAAAGGTGAGACTAAAACGGATCAGATACTGTAAAAATTATAGATACTGTATAGGCCTACATTGTAGATACTGTATATAATATAGACACCAAAAATGACTTAATAAGTAAGAATATACTCACAAATTACTGTGTTTATGATCATTTCGTAAGGAACCTTATAGATACTAACTGTATAGGCCTACATTGTAGATACTGTATATAATATAGACACCAAAAATGACTTAATAAGTAAGAATATACTCACAAATTACTGTGTTTATGATCATTTCGTAAGGAACCTCATTTCTTCCAATAACCTCAATCTAGTTCATGAGAAAATGTGTTCTGATGATGCAGCACAGCACTGCGAAATGATCATAAATACAGTAGTTTACATTCTCACTTATTAAGTTATTTTTAGTGTCCATATTTATGATCAAGTGAGAAAAGAAGATGGATCCACAACAATTGAATACTGTATAAATTTCTCACAGATTAAATAGTGAAATAAAGAAAATAAATAGAACAAAAGAGAGTATAATCTTCTTTTAAGAATGAATGCTAGCCTATATGAATTAAGATACTGCATTCAATTCTCACTGATTTTATTTTTTCTCACTGATAAAATGCTAGAATAAAAAAAAAAAAAAAAATCAACCAATTAGAAACGAATTTCAAACTTCCAAGTTATTTTTTAGTATTATGAATATTATTGAAATAGTAAGTACCGTATTGAATATGGATCAAGAAGGGAAATCATAATATTCATCAAACGATCACTAATTATTTTATTTAATTTTTATTAAATACTTAACTCATGTATTAATAGGTTTGCTCCAAAAGAAAGGGATATTTTTAATAAACACAAGAAACTGAATAATTTTTAATGTTGTGTTGGATAATTGGACAGAGTTTCATTTTCGATATTGATTAATAAAGGATTCTCTTACAATAATTCTTCATATCGTAGAAAAATAATTGATAATCGCTTGCCTTGCTTATTTTATTTTGATTTACTATTTCATTATTCTATTTATGCTTTATTTATTCATCTATCCATCCATTAAATAGATTAATTTTCTGTGAGAAATCCAAGCAGTAGTAGGTATCTAATTCATATAGCATTCAAATTCAATTTGCAAATTTAATCAACGATCTTACATTGAGATTGAGTGAATTGCAAGAAGAGCTGAGCAATACTATAGGCGTACACTGGTGAGTCAAGACAAGACAAGATGAGATTAGTCACGTTTAGACACAGTAATTCACATAGATGCTTATGAAGCAACACACACCGATTAGTCATTGCATCGGTGTGTGCTGCTTCATGAGCAAGTATGTGAATTACTGTGACTAAAACTTCTTGTCTTGTCTTGACTAACCGGTGTACGCCTAGCCTCACATGTTTAAATTAGTTTCAATTGTCTGCATTATTGAAAAGTGTTCACCATCACGTCGTTATATTGACTTCAGGGAACTAATCAATTGACAAAACGTTGCATCAGTGCAATTGGCGACTAAATTAGCAGTTTGAAATTACTGTGATGGCGAATTAATCAATCAACTGGCGTGTGTGATTGTCAATTACCTGTGATTGCACTGCTGACAGGCGAAACACTCCAAATGATAAACGTTGCTTTTGGCACGCATCACCATTTCAAACGCAGGTATCACCTTGCTACACGCCGCACAGTAACCTGTCGTACCAAATAACCTGCAACATGATGAACATATTTCATTAATAATCAAAATAGAGCAATAATTAATAGGAGGATGTGTTTAGGATAGTATGATGCTGAGTTTCACCAACCTTGGTTAAATAGAATCTGACGATCTTCAAAAAAAGGCACACACATTAAAAATATTTGTTGCAAAGGAACGGAACACAAACTCCTATTGCATGAGAAAATACAAGCTAGTAAAAAAAATACTAGTTGTCAGATGGCAAGTTACCATAGTGTCAACTAGTATTACTCAAGGTTTGTAGAGACCTAACTCTACATACCTTGAGTATTACTAGCTTGTACTTTCTCATGCAACAGGCCCCAGCAGATGTGTTATAATGAATTTCAAGTGATTGGAATTCTCATACATAAACAGTCGGATAAAATTCTGGAATAGCAATGCACCAATGCACACAGATCAATTTTCTGCGGCAACTTTAAAACGCTTGACGGTCAAATTTTCGCATATTGTGATAATAACCTTTTCAACTGTTGATGCGTTGAACATCGACTTGATCATCGACTTGAACATCGACATTCACATCTACTTGACATATATTTATTAAATCAAATTTATAAAAAAATCAATTACAAAACAAAAAATAATACTATTCTCAAATGTGTGTATCCGTATATAAATGTAATGAATTGCATTGAGATTTAATAACTGAATGTAGTGTTCACAGTACCTGAGATAGTCTCTTTTGCAAAGAATGAGGTTGGCCTTGGTGTAGAGAGTGCTGCCAACCTCACCCAGTCGACAATCACAGCAGCCGCACTTCAAGCAGTCCTCATGCCAGTACAGCTCCAGCGCCTTGAGCAGGAACCGCTCTGTGATTCGCTTGCCACAGCCGGCGCACTCCTTGACTCCGCCCACTCCCCCCACTCCCACTCCGCTCACCACGCCCCCTCCCACGCCACCAACGCGCTCGTCCGCTGCTGTAACACACAATGAGTCGGCAGATTAGTGCTTGTTACATTTTGGACAGCCCTTGTGAATTCAAAGAAACTGTTTCATCAAATCTTATAAACATCGTAATTTATTCATGAGTCAGCCAATCAGAGCGGATGGCTTGTTACTTTTGGGACAGCCTTTGTTAGTTCAATAACATAAACAAAGCAATGCATGAATGAGCAGATTAGTGCTTGTTACCTTTGGGACAGTGTGTAGTTAGTCTATGACATAACATTCAAAGTTGATTTTAAAACTTAAATTGAAGATTATAATAATGTTTAAGAACATGCAATATGTTAATTTTATCATTCTAAATATAACTCCATAATCGATGAGTAGGAAAAATAGCGACAAGGAATTGTATTTCAATTATAACTGATTTTCACGTACATAAGCCTATCCTTTCCCATGTTAATCAAATTTATCCGCCAGAGCGCAACACCGTAGATGCTCACAGCGAATAGCCACTAGTTTTGCATTAGTTTCCCTATCAATATCGCTCTTATCACAAATAATTCGTGTCTTTAAACCTCAGGATTGCTCCACAAGGTTACTTATTATATAGACAAGTGTCCTGGCGAAAGTCCTGATCCCTACCGCTCTTGCTTCCCCCTCAATGCCCCCCAGAGTACGATAGTGCAAGGGTTTCGGAAATCGGGTTTATCTCAGCCCTCGATAAAGATATTGAATCAAACTTGATCTCATATTTTCCAGGACTTTATTACCTACAACTATGTTGCAGGCAAAACTACCGCATCTCATTCCAATCAAAAGTTATTACCAGACAATGTGAAGAAAAAAGAAATTTATGTCTAATGAATTTACATTTTGTTGAATAAAATTTTATACAAGCATATATATTACAAAAGGTTTACTTGTAGAACTTGTCGATATTTTCTAGATCTTCAAAATGTCTTTAAACTCCGAATGTAAAATACCTGGTATATTGATTCAATCATACCTAAAATATTTATAAAATTGGAAAAATTGAGTTGTACCACAAAGTAGGAAGAAAGGATTTAGGAAAGTAGGATTTCTTCCTACTTTGTGGTTGTACAATGAGGAAAGAGCTGTTAAACTTTTAAGATTATCAATGTTTTTCAACAATTTAGTGAAAACAAAACTATGATAATATTATAGCTTCTTGTGTAGTAGCAATGAATATAGAAAATACTTCTGTATTCGTAGGTAGTAGTGAAGGTGATATTGTGGTATTTATTCATATTGAATAAAAAGACTCGAAGTTGTCTAAAATTCATTAAAATAACGAGATACCTGTCAGAGTTTACTAGAGATTGTATTGATATTGGTATTATACTGTTTTGATATTCATGTGAGAACCGAAACCGGTATCTCCTGATTTTAATAAATTTGTGGTTATGACAGCTTCGAGTCTTTTTATTCAATACTGTATTATCATAGGCTACTTAGGGCCGGTTCATGAGCTCGGGATTTAGCTAAGTCCTAGACTAAAACGGGTGGCCGCCGTAGCATCGACAAACGTTAGTCTCGACTCTATGTACTAAGGGCTCTCTATGCTGCTAACCCACTAACCTGTCGAAACAAACGTTTGTCGATGCTACGGTAGCCACCCGTTTTGTTTAGGACTTGGCTAAATCCCGAGCTCATGAACCGGCCCTTGAAGAGCTGAGCAGTAGAATCAAGTAGCAAGCGCATAATATTGATATCTATAGCTGAACACAGATTGTCTTGCAGGCCAAAAACAACACAGGGATGATTAAAATGTAACATGCAAAAGTGTATTGCATCTTGTTAACTAAATTGCTCGTTATACAGTACGGCACTCACTCGGTGCCCCACCTCTAAATAATAACAGCAGACAGCACCAACTAATCAAAAACAAGCGGGTAATTGTGCATGTTGCCTAATTGTGTCTTACAGGCCACTTTCAACATGTCTGCCCCCCCCTCCATCACCCGCCACTAACCCCCCTATCTTCATCAACTACATCTCCAGTTGCCCTCTTCCTTGTCCAATGTTCTTGTTCTTTATTCTCTTTCTTCTTCTTCTTCTTCTTCTTCTTCTTCTTCTTCTTCTTCTTCTTCTTCTTCTTCTTCTTTCTTCTTCTTCTTCTTCATCTTTCCATCTTCTTCATCTTCATGTTCATCTTCATCTTCGTCTTCTTCTTCTTCTTCTACTTCTTCTTCTTCGTCTTAATCTTCATCTTCTTCTTTTTCTTCTTCTTCCTAAAATTTTTCATCAACTTCTAATTCTTCTTCTGAATTCCCTTTCACTTTTTTCCTTCTTTTCTCAATCCTTCTTCTTCCTCTTCTATTTTTTGTCCACTCTTTGCATTCTGATATTTGACTTTTCCTCTAGGTTTTTCGAAACGTTTTCTGTTCCATTATCCTTTTTAACCAACTATATACTTTTCATGCCTTTCTTGATCTTCATCTTCTTATATTTTTTCTATCCTGTCTCAATTCGTCAAAACGCCAGTCTTCTCATGCATTTTCTCTCCATCTTCTTCCTAACATTCTTCATCAACTTCAATACTTCTTCTGAATCATCTTATTTATCCTCACAACTCCCCCCCCCCCAAATTATCCATCTCTCCAATCTCAATCTCTCCATTCCCTTCAACATCGTATTTCTTGTTTCCTCTTTACCTTGCATTGCCCTGAGGGACACCTAAGGCCTCCTCTCAGATGAGGGGAGTAGTGGTACAATGACTAGTTGTCCCCCCTCACCCGCTCCCGTATAAATCTCCAAGTCGGTCCCTAATTGGGCGTCCGCCCTGCTCACTATTCCTAATTGCTATCTTGTTAGAATTATTACACAACTGCGGCTGCTGCTCTGTTGTTTTGACCAAGGGGTGTCCGCGGTGGGGGGGGGGTTATTAAAGGGGCTGGAGAAGGGCTTATAACGAAACAGAGAGTTAGCGTATGAAAGATTGAATAGGAAATGAGATAAGAATGAGGGGGAAAGGGAAAATGAATCAGGAAGAGTCAGAGACAGTGATGAACGTGGAAAGAAAGAGTAAGGTTTAGACTAAGGGTATGTGGAAGGAGTAACAGAAGAAATGTAAAAAAAGAAGAAAAAAGAAGAGAAAGAAGAAGAAGAGGAGGAGGAGGAGGAGGAGGATGAGGAGGAGGAGGAGGAGGAGGAGGTGGAGGAGGAGGTGGAGGAGGAGGAGGTGGAGGAGGAGGAGGTGGAGGAGGAGGAGGAAGAAGAAGATGAAGAAGAAGAAGAAGAAAAGAAGAGGAAGAAGAAGGAATATGAGAAAAAGAAGAAGAAGAGGAGGAGAAGAGGAGGAGAAGGAAGCAGAAGAAGAAGGATAAAAGAAGAAAAATAAAAATAAGAAGAAGAAGAAGAAGAGGAATGAGATGAGAAAGAGAAGGGGAAGAGAATTGAGTATGCAATAGAATAAAGAATGGAAGGAATAGTCTATTCTTCATCCTGTTCTATTCTATCCTATCCTATCCATTCTATCCATCCTATTCTGTTCTATTCTGTTCTGCGTGTTCTATTCTATTCCATCTCCATTCTCATTCCAATTCTGTTCTATTCTGTTCTCATTCTATTCTATTCTATTCTATTCTATTCTATTCTGTTCTGTTCTATTCTCATTCTGTTCTATTCTATTCTATTTCTGTTCTGTTCTATTCTGTTCTGTTCTATTCTGTTCTATTCTATTCTGTTCTGTTATTCTGTTCTGTTCTGTTCTATTCCTGTTCTGTTCTATTCTATTCTATCTGTTCTATTCTGTTCTATTCTGTTCTGTTCTATTCTATTCTATTCTGTTCTGTTCTGTTCTATTCTGTTCTATTCTATTCTATTCTATTCTATTCCTATTCTATTCTATTTCTATTCTATTTCTATTCTATTCTATTCTATTCTATTCTGTTCTATTCTATTCCACTTGTGTCACAGAATCTTTGAAACAAACAAATAATCCTTAAAATTGATAGTAAACTCCACGAAAATCCGTATAGACCTACAGTTCACACCAATGCAAAACTTGTACACAGTTACGTGTCTGCGCATGCGTGAGAGTGTCTGTTTCCATCCTAATGAGGCGGCATAACTCAAACGTAATGAGCTCGGCGCCTGTACAATTATCGCGCCAATATCCACTGGTGCTCCCTCTCACACAATCCGGCTACAAATGTAAAGTTGGTCACGACAAATTGGAGCATCTATCCTCCGATTCGCTACACCCCCCAACCAAAGGGCCCACTTTTGTACATGATTACACTCCCCTCCTTACACTAACACATGGAACAATACTGTAGTGTACACAGATATTATACTCACTATAGTTATAATTGTAATAGTAATAGGTTTTATTGGAAAATAAATCATTTATATCTTTACTATACAAAATAAACATGAGGAGGAGCAGAAGGGAAGAATTTAGATGAGGAGAAGGGAATCAGGAGGGAGATGAAGAGGAGAAGAATGGGAAGGAAGGAGGAGATTAGAAGAAGAGGAAAAAGTTGGAGAAGTAAGATGAAGAAAAAAAAGAGAAGAAGAAGAAGGAGGAAAATGAGAATTTAGATGAGGAGAAGAGGAAACATGAGTAGAAGTAGGATAAGGAAGAAGAAGGAGAAGGAGGGTAAGAAGAATTTAGATGAGAAGAATAGGAAACAAGAGTAGAAGTTAGATGAGGAGAAAAGTGAGGAGGAGGAGAAGAATTTAGATGAGGAGAAGAGGAAACAGGAGAAGTAGAAGAAGTAGGTTGAGGAGAAGAGGACGAAGGATGAGGAAAAGGAGAAGGAGAAAGAAAGGCTAAACAAGGATGAGTAAGCAGCCAAACACATGTTCACCCAGTTAACTCACCCGAAATTAACTCACTCTCACTCTCATATTCTTATCTCATTTATTATAATCCTAAGCCTATAAGCCTACATATCAGTTAAATCTAAATTTTTGCATCTCTAATGTATTATTGTCATAAAATTCATTAAATTAAATATGATTCAATTAAATTAAATATGATTAAATTAAATATTAATCATGATCCATTAAATTCATATTAAATTTGGCGGATGGCAAATAGATAGATAGCTGGATAGGTATTACTTTTTCCATCGAACTCTACGGTTATCAGCAACGTCAAGAAAACATACCTATCTACCTATTCGTCATCTGCCAAATTTAATGAATAATAATCTATTAGAAGTAGCATTATCTCCAATTCTGCAGTAATATTCTCATCTTGAATCTAAATTTAAGTGAAATGTGATAGATAATATTTTAAATAAATAAGACCAATTTATGCTTGTTGTACCTTCTAATCGATTGTATGTTGCTAAATGAGTAGATAATTCATATTATGCGTAAGAACCATATTTTAAACGAGTCCGCATGCGAAGTAAAATTGACGTCGCGTCAATGCCACCTCGTATTATATGGCCCAAACCGGACTACTTCGAACAATCCTAAAGCCTTGCTTCTCAGACATGCAATTTCATCTCAATCTAAACACTCTGTCCAAATCAGATTAGATGAACTCCGAATCAATGAGAGATAATTAAAATATATCGATCTCCACACATGTTCTTCACCTAGATTGGGAAAGCAATTATTTTGCCACGAGATTCCCTGAAACCAGGGGAGGAGGGAGAGGGATGAAATAATATATTGATAAGATGGAGGAGTAGCAGGAGGAGGAAAGAAGGGGAAGAGGAGGGAGAAGAAGATGAAAGAGGAGGAGGAGAAGGAGAGAAAAGGAGGAAGGAGGAGAAAGAGGAAGAAGAAGAAGAAGAAGAAGAAGGAGAGGAAGAGAAGGAGAGAAGAAGGAAAAGGAGAATGAGAACGAGAAGAAGAATAAGAATGGAAGGGGATGAAGAAGGAGAAGGAAGGAGAAGGTTAAGGATGAGGAGAAGGTGAAGAAGGAGAAGGGGAAGGGGAAGGAAGAAGGAGGAGAAGGAGAAGAAGGAAGAAGAAGAAGAAGAAGAAGAAGAAGAAGAAGAAGAAGAAGAAGAAGAAGAAGGAGGAGAAGGGATGGAGAAGGAGAAGGAAGAAGAAGAAGGTTGAGGATAAGGAGAAGGAGAAGAAGGAGAAGGAGAAGGGAGGAGAAGGTTAATGATAAGGAGAAGGTTGATGATAAGGAAAAGTAGAAGAAGTAGGAGGAGAAGGAGAGAGGGAAGGAGAAGGAAAAGAAGACGAAGAAGATGGAGGAGGAGGAAGAAGAAGAAGGAGAAGAAGAGAAAGAAGAAGAAGGATAAAAATAAGAAAACGTTGGAACAAGTGAGAAGAAAATGAGAGAAGTATATGAAGGAAACAGTGAAGGAGCAGGAGGAGGAGAAGGAAATGTATTGATGAGAAAGCTGATCAATTAAACTTTGAATACACTAGGAGAAGCAGTCCCAATCATCTTAAGCTAACACTGCAGTTGGCTCGCTGTAATAAACCCTGCCTCGATGACAGTGGAATGGGTGAATTGAACTTATGGCTAAGACCTGTGGGCTTCAATGCGATAATTGAATTGATAAAGCAGTCTGATTTGGGCAACGGTATAATTGCTGTTTGCTCCACGAATCTATTTTGCATTCTAGTGTTGTTCTTATGATGTTATTTTGTTTTGATCTTTATTGTGTTTGAAGATATTATTTATTGCTTGTTTGAAGTTACAGTAGTAGGTCATAGGTTTTTTTCTTGTAGATCTGCAGCCGAATATGGGCTTTGGCCGCCTTTATCACAGCCTCTAAGGCAAGACAAGATTAGTCACGTTTAGTCACAGTTATCTACATAGTTGCATATGAAGCAGCACATACTGTGACTAAACGTGACTAATCTCGTCTTGTCTTGACTAACCGGTGTACGCCTAGCCTAAGTCTTCCACCAATCTTCTCCACGCTCTACATTCCATTTTTTGGCGAACATTCTTCTTCCTCTTCTTCCATTCTTCTTCATCACTTCTTCTTCCTACCGTACTCTTGATCTTCCTTTCTTCCTTCTTGATTGTAACTTTTCCTTCAACACTATCTTAGGCAATCTGGCTTCATTCATTCTACATGTCCAAATTGAGTCGCTGCGCCTTCTTAAAGCTCACAATATTGTGGACTCTTATCAACTATTCTAGCTCCGAATTAGTTCTTCTTCATTTCTCATATTCTCCAACTACACCTTAAACATTTCTTAGAATCTTTCGTTCAAAAATTCCGAGATGGCTCTTGTATTCTCTAGTTAATGTCCAGGTTTCACAGCCATAGGTTGGCACAGGTCGAGTGCATATGAAGTAGCAGAGAGTGCAATGAGGTAGCAATGGAAAATTTTAATTTTAAACTCGAAGAATCTTTGCCCCCCTCCAAAAAAAAACCAGGGTAATTGTTAGTGGCATGTTTAGTCGTTAGGAAAAAGCTCAAGACGGGTGCGTAGTAGCAGTAACGGATACTAAACAATTACAGTACCCTGATTTGAAACTCCAAAATGCATTTAGAACGGTATTTGAATGTTAGGCTAGGCGTACACCGGCTAGTCAAGACAAGACGAGATTAGTCACGTTTAGTCACAGTAATTCACAAAGTTGCTTATGAAGCAGCACATACCGATGCAATAACTAATCGGTTTGTGTTGCTGCATGGCTATGCTACTGTGACTAAACGTGACTAATCTCGTCTCGTCTTGTCTTGCCTGACCGGTGTAGGCCTAGCCTTACTCATTTCAGGTAAGCTGAAAATTGGAGATTGCGTACATTAAAAACCATCTAATAGCGATAAATAGTAACTTTTTAATGATAATCAAAGAAGTTCAACTCGAAGTGATAAGCGAATAATAGCGACTATCAGCAACCAGTGATCACGACATTGGAAAATCGTGAATATAGACTACACAGAGAGAGTGAGAAAGAGAGAGAGAGAAGCAGGTCGTGTAGCTGAGCAGAGAGCAGGTTGCACTAATTAAGGAACAAGACCCCTGCTCCGGACGAGTGCCGTGAATAATGTTCACACAATGTCTACATAGCAAGTGAGGACAAGAAAACGATCATGAAGGAGGGAGAGAGAGAGAAGAGTGAGTAGGAGTGGAGAGAAAAAGGAGAGGAGAGAAGCTGAGAGAGAGAAGGAATTGAAACAGCCTTGAGGGATGAGGAAGAGACAAAAGAGAAAAGATGTAGAAAATATTAGAAGTAAAGAGAAGTAAAATATATTGAGGAAATAAAGAACAAAGGGATGAGATTGGCTGATAGATTTGAAAGAGAGAAGGAGATAAAGTGATTAAAGAAACGTTTATGGTGTTTTCAAACACAATACATACTTGTAGTCTATTGGAGAGTGAACCATACTATATGGGGATGAAAATATTTGATGCACTCCCCAACGAAATAAAATAAGTTTATAGTTTGATTATTTTTGAAAGAAGACTTCAAGAATTTTTAATTGAGTTATGTCCTTACAAACAAACCTACTTCCTAGGGAGATGATTTTTGTGTGTTATATGTCTTTATAAATGGTAGCTACTATGAAAAACTGTGACATGTCATATATGCTGCAGGAGCGTTGCTCCCCAAAAGCAGTTCTATGTGACGAACAAAATGAATAAATAAAGTTATAGAGAGAAGGGAAAACAAGATGCGAAGCAAAATAAAGGTGAGAAAACAAGTGGAGGGGCGAAAAAGAAGGGGAAGAGTAATAGAGAAATGAAAAAATTATTATCTAAATGGGAAAAGCAATTAAAAACCGAACGAAGGTTTTCTAAGTGATTAAGAAGCAAGAAACTGGGGAGAGAAGACGCAAGGGAAAGAATAGTGGAAAACATCAAATGAGTTAAGATTAAGGGATGACTTCCTCAAAAAATTGGAAAAATGCAAGACGTAGATATACTTTGGGAAGTTGAGGAAAGACGCAGCTAATGAAAGAATAAATAGGAAAAAAGAGGAAATGACAAGACGCAGATGCAGAATTAGAAGAAGAGGTTCTAGAAAAGCAGGAAGAAGGAGGAAGAGGAGTAGGAGGAGGAGAAGACACTGAAGATGGTTTGAGGAGTGTTGAGAGGGAGAGGGGTTGTAGCAATTAGGAGAGTCACCAGTCCAATTAGGTAAAACAAAGAGATTTATATGCTACCAAATTGGGGCCTCGCCATGCTTCTGCTGTGTAATAGAGGGTTGATAACGAACAAGGGAAGAAAAGAAAGAAGATGAAGAAGGAGAAGAGAAGGAGGAGGAGGAGGAGGAAGAGGAGGAGGAGGAAAAATGTGGGTGTTAGTGGATCATTGTTATACGGCGAGCAGCGTATTCAAACAGGTGCTGTTGAAGAGAGAGCGCCGCGAGTAATAGAACAGGGTGAGAAGAACAGAGTAAGAAAGTGGGTAACAAGGATAGTTAGGGCAAATTGAAAGAGAAGAGGAAGAGTAAGAAGAAGAAAGAGTGGAGGGAGAAGGAATGGAGTGAGAGTGTCTTGTTATCTCAGCGAGCACCTTGTTAGCACTTGGAGAAAGAAGGATGTTAGAAAGAAGGAGAAGAAGAGGTGGGAGGATAAAGGAGAGGAGTAAAGCAAAACATGAAAAAGTACAAGTAGAAAAGGGAGGAGGAGAAGAAGAAAAAGTAGAAAAGAAAGGAGAAAAATAATAAAGAGAAATAGGATAAGGAGAAGAGAAAAAGAGAGAAAGTTGAAGGAAGGTGAGGAAAATGTAGAGATGAAGAAGCAGAGGAACAGGTCGAAGAAAAAGATAGCGAGATAATAGAATACAATAATAGATGAAAATGAATAGTGTAAGGTGAGAAGAAGGAGAAAAATGACGGGAAACGGAAAAGATAACGAAAATGTGGAAGACTAGATGTAGGAGTAGTAGGAGGAGGAGGAGGAGGACAAGGAGTTGGAGGAGAAAGAATTGACAAGGGAAATAAAATGAGATAAGAAGAAAGAGAAGAAGAAGGAAAAGAAGCTCAGGAGGAAGACGAGTGAGAGAAAGTAATCGGAAAGCAAGGTAGGGACGGAAAATGAGAAGAAGAGAAAGAGGAAAAGGAGAGGAGGTGTAAGAACAAGGGAGATGATATTAGAACGTATAATTAGACTTTCACTTAGTAGTAGGAAGCAAAAGTGAAAAAGAAGTATTGTAGATTAAAAGTCGGGTGAAATAGCGAATTGAGAAGTGGGATAATGAGAACTGGCGCGTAGTAGAAAAACGGAAAGAGGAAGAAGAGTGACAAGGAGTAAGAAAAGAGAGAGAGAGAGAAGAGAAAAAAGTTGAAAGGTAATAAGAGAAGGAAATAGAGTTGAAGGAGAGTCAACAAGAAAAACAATGGAAAACAGGAGAAAGGAGTGGAAGAAAATATACTAATGATAATGATGATGGTTTGGACGAGGAAAATAGGGAGAAAGAAAGAGAAAGAAAAGATAACGAAGAAGAAAGCGGACGAAGGAGTAATATGATGGTGATCAGAAATAGAACCGAAATGAATAAGAATGAAGAACTGGAGAAGGAATCGATACCAAGATAATGATTATGATTTTTATGTGAGGAGGAGGTAAATTCTTAGTGAAAGGAGGAGGTTGAGGGGAATAACAGTAGGAGGAGGAGAAGGAAGGGGAGGACAAACTAGGAGAAGGATATGTGTGATGAGATGTAGGGAAAGCAGGAGTATGAGGAGTAGAAAAAGAGAGACGAAGAAGAACTCTTCTCAAGAGAAGGAAGGAGTAATCACAACGCACTTACCACTAACAGCAGTGCTCTTGAAGGAGGAGGAGGAGTAGGAGGAGGAGGAGGAGGAGAAGGAGGAGCAGGAGTGGGAGGTGGAGGAGGAGGAGGAGCAGGAGGAGGAGGAGGAGGAGGAGGAGGAGGAGGAGGAGGAGGAGGAGGAGGAGGAGGAGGAGGAGGAGGAGGAGGAGGAGAAGGAGGAGGAGAAGGAGGTGGATAAGGAGAGGAGTAGGAGGAGGAGGTTGGTTGTTTGGCAGTAGGGTGGGTGGTAGCAAAGGCGATGGTTTAACAAGGGGACTGACAAAAGGGTACAATTAAAACACTAAATAAGGTACGGCAGGGTAGGTACTATTCTCAAGACTTGGTTCATCTTTGCTTCAACTCTTCTCTCTACAAAGAACAGCTAGCAGCTTCTATCACTTTTCACAATATTACTTTGCCATGATTTGTTTTAGATTTCAATATAGAAATTAGAAGACATTCCCAATTTAAATGTGACAGTCACATAATAAGGAGGCGTTAGTGCCTCACTGTAGGCGGTAGTGCAAGATGTAATTTTTCATCAAATACTTAATTACTTTCCGTGTCCATTTTTTTTATCGTATGGCTTTTTATCGGTGTGGAGACCCTTACGGGTAGGTTCCACTGGTCCATGATCACCAGTCTCCTATTTTTCTATATATTTCGCTCCCAAAATGTAAAACAGAGATTTTTATCAAATTCTTTGAATTGAAGAGCTGACTTGTACGTTACCCAAACACTTAACATGAATATCATTGTTTGATGTGCCTAAGGGCATGTTTAGTTTACCTTATAATTGAGTTGTTCAATTCATTGTCATTGCCTTAAGATTTGATCGTATACAAACTTCTCAAAAGTGTACATTTATTTGATATAACTATTTACTAATTATGTTCTAAAAAATAAAAAGATGACTATTGAAAAAAATGGAGACAGAAATTCATCAACATTTTTTTCAACATATAAAAACATTAAACTAAAACTGGATTCGAGTGTCCATTTTGATAGATCTATAGCAATCTCCCTTTCCTTGACCAAAAAGAAAAATTAGACAGAAAATAGATTAAGTGATTAAATCACTCAAGAGATGAAAGAAAGCTTGAAGAAGAAGGATAAGAAGAACACAGAGTAAGAAAAGTAAAAGAAAGAAGTGTACAAGAAGAACGGAATATAAATAGCAATAAAATATAAAACAACAGAATATAAAAAAGATCAAAGATAATGTATGAAAGAGAGTGCAACATAACCTGCAAATAATCAGCAGGCAGGAGGAGAAGAAGATACGAGAGATAAGAAGAAGGGAAAGGAGAGAGAAGAATAGTAAAAGGAGAGAAGTAAATAACAGAAGGTTTTCTATGGAAAATGAAGGGAAGATGATGATAAGAATAATGAAAGAAGGAACGCTTGAAGAAGGGGTGTTTCGCGGTTGAATGAGGGGTGATATTGCAACACTGTTTCATCCCTGTCGCTTTAATTACACGTTCACCTTATAATGGATCGATCTGATCTCTTTCATCAAGAACGTTACTGAAATTAATGAACAGTTTGAGGGAGACACCGGTTTAAGAAAATAATCGTTCTAGCTTCCTTTGATTTGGTGAAGGTCTGGTATTGATTATGGTATGGGATAAAGTGGTTTTTGTGGGGTGAGGTTATTGTATTAGAAATTCATAGAATACGTTACACACATTTCACTCCTACATACAGATGTAGAGTCTTGTAGGGGTATTCCTATAAATTGTATACAAGTCTCATATTTATTGTGATCTGAATTTTTGTGAAATACTGAGTTTTTGAATTAAGACATATCTCTGGACACTTCTTGGTGATTATTTACCTTAAAAGTAATATCTAGAGGGCACAAATAATGGAGTAAACAATTTATGTTATTGGCTCAAGGTTTATTGCATTATATGCAGGTACTGTTTCAATTGAAGTAGTTGTTTATTCTATTAGTCAAAGAAATCACGATAATATACATAGAAAAATGTGAAGTTTTGCTTCACTGAAGCTGATTGAATACTCATCGAGAATCGAGGATATTAGATCTTAGCCAACAAATTTCCAGAATCTTCTAAACCTTATCAGGAACCGGTTTCAAACCTTAAATAAATTAAAATAACCGTCTATGAAGGACAATCTAAAGATCTGATTAACCAGGCATTAGCCTTAAAGAACACCCTAAACTTTCATTCAAGTTCTATGAATCCTTAATCTTTAAGGATCAAGCCTACCATCAAATACATTAAAATATAAAGCCTAGTAAGAATCCAATGACAATATTCTGAGATGTTAATCCAATTCAATTGGATTCTATGCAAGTGGCCAACAGTCTCATGTTTTTGAAGTCGGTTCTTTGAAAAACTTCTATTTTGTCTATTACGTTGTACTTCATGACGTGATTGAGTAGTAGAGTGAACATTTCTGTCAAAAAAGTAAAATAAAAAAGTCATTCTATCCTTTTTCTAGTTATGTGGTGAAATCATCACATACAAATACGGGATTATAATAATTAATTGAACAAAATTCACATTTAATGCCATAAATATAACACACTGAAGACTTCTGCTGCTGCAAATATTGACAACAGAATAATAGCTATAGTCTGGCAACAGACGAAAGAATCTTCGCGCATCGTATCACCTGAAGTGATACAGTATCAAGATTACTAGACAACAGGTTAAGCCATCGTTGGTATAAGACGCAAAGTGGAGGGGGAACGCCAGCGTGACGTCACTTGAATCACAAAATCTGGACAGTAACTTGACTTCGTATACTGTTCACTAAACTCTGCTTTGAATAAATCGTCGTTTAACCCTCTTAGAATCGAGTTAGAATTTTCAAATTCATAGTACTTGAAGCGAATGAATCAGTGATTCTAATGGTGTAATTAAATATACCGATTTCAAGTATATTCAACTCATATGAGAAGAAAAAGTAAACAGATTTTCACATCTGAAAACGTGACATGAAAAGTTAGTAAGCGAGGAATTTTCACATTTCTATGGTAGGCAAGTTTTGTAAGCAGGAAAGTTGTAGATAAAAGATGAATTTAATTTTTCATTTGAACATTTTTCTCTACGACCAGCCGTTCTCCTGATATTGTCGGCGGAACGTAGGCGAAACCACTGAAGGCAAACCATGGATTTGCTACTATACATGGTCATAATTAACTCAAAGTACCCTAATCATATACGGTACTCACAAAGAACGAAGAAGTAAGCATTGATGATTAATCATAATATGAATGATTAAATAATGATTTCATGATTAATTAATCCACAGTGAATTAAGTCTAATAAATACAATTATTATTAAACTACCGTAATAATAAGATGGTATATTAACTTACAATCGGAAGGCACTTCAATTTTGTGTTGCACAGGAACTGTCTCACAGGAATTATTTCACTCTAATAACTTGTAAAATTATATTTGATCTATTTCGAATTCTATTTCGATCACTGGTACTCGATTTCGGTAGCACAAAAGATAGTAGCATGATATCTAAACCTACATGAAATAATAATGTGTTCATAATTTACACAACTACATCTGAAAAAAGTCTACATATTTATATTTAATATAATAAATAATAAATGTTTTATTGCCAAATTAAACAAATTATACAAAACAATAAAATCATAAAACAATAATTTTTGGCGTGGCTGGAAAAGAGAGTCCCTGTGCTCCAGCCACGAGTTCTAAAAAAAAATGAATATTGGAAAAACTATTATGAATTTACAGCAATTTTTACAGATGTATAAAATAAAAAACAAACATTTTTGAAATAATGAAATAAAATAAAATATTGATACAATCTAAATACATAATAATTACATACTTTAATTACCGAATAATAATTACATAATTATGTTACCTTAGTTCAATGGAAAAAATTTAAAAACAAACACTGAGTAAACACAATATGAATATTCAATCAGAAGCAGAGAATCTACAATAATTATATACTTAACTAGTCTAATCAGTTTTCAATTTTAAAATAATACTTTTGTTTAACCCATTTTTTATGAGTTCCAGTTTAGTCTTTTGTAATTTTATTTTTGATAAAATCATCCAGAATTTTATTTATCACTTTATTACTCTGGTACATGAATAAATTGACGTTTAGAAGACGTTAAAAAGTGAAGTTTATGTTGAAAGCATTAAAATTTGTTGGTCTTATACTATAAGGGATAATACGAGGAGTAAACAGATGTATATTTTCATTAATGAATAGAATTAAATTAGTCACATACGTTTGACGTAGTGTAGGTTATTTTATTTCTTCAAATATTAATCTGCTAGGATAGGGTCTGCGTCTTCCAAGCGCAGCTCTGAGAATATGTCTTTGAAGTATAAAAATGATATTGAAATGAGTGTGATGAGCTGCTCCCCATACTTCTATGCTGTAATGGAAAAGTGAATGGGCGTATGCGTAATAAATTGTTCTGATAATGTCCAAATTTTCTAGTTTATTTATCCTGTGAAATATATTAATTAAATATTTTAGCTTGAAACATAGGTTCTGGATATGCATGTCCCATCTCATATGCTGATCGACTGTAACACCTAAATATTTTATTGAATTAACTCTCTCTATTGGTGTGCATGCGCAGTTTATACTATTGTTATTATGACTATGTATTGTTAAACTCAACTCTTCTGGAGGCTGGCCACTTCTATTGGGGGAAAACGTAACATATTTATTTTTATTTTTTTGCATTGAGTGTTAAAATGTGGCTGTTTAACCATGACTTGACTACTGAAAGACTACTGATTCGCAAAATTGAATGTTTCGTTCCATGATGAGCCTGAGAAGATTAGAGCAGTATCATCGGCAAATGAAAGGGCAATGCCATTTGGAATTTCAAGTTTCAATAATTCATTAACATAAATCAGAAAAAGTAGAGGTGATAGAACCGTTCCTTGTGGTAGTCCAAATTCTTTAATATTCTGAATATCTGTTTTATTATTTAATTTTAGAATTTGGACTCGGTCTGTTAAATAACTTGAAAATAAATCTTTTGTCAATCCCCTTATTCCACTTAGTTCCAATTTATTTAACAGGATAGAGTGAGGTATAGAATCAAACGCTTTTGCTAAATCCAAAAATACAGCCAATGTTTTTCTATTACTATTAAAGTTTTTGTTTACAATATCTGTTAAGTGTAAGACTGCATCTTTAGTAGATTTACCCTTTTGAAAACCATACTGATTAACTACAATAAAATCATTTTTGTTGAGGAAATCCATCAATCTAATTTTCATAATTTTTTCCATGATTTTTGATAAATTGCTAAGTAGACTGATGGGTCTGTAGTTGAGAGGATTTTCCAGATCTTTGGCTTTGGGTAAAGGTTTTATTAAAGCTACTTTAAATCTTCTAGGAAAATATCCCAATTGAAAACATTTATTGAAAATGAATTCAAGTGGGTGAGCAATGAACTTTGAAATTTTTTTTAAACACGTTCCACTAATGTTATCAGCTCCTGGTGAGGAGTTTGGCTTCAATTCATGGATAAATTTCTTTACCTCTGCAGTATTAGTTGGAGTCATAAAAAAACTATTCACAGGTCTCAATACGTTGGACACTGGAATTTCAATTACATTGTTTTGTATTAGTTTTTCAGCGTATGTCCGACTAACTGTTGCAAAGTGTTTATTTAATACATCTGCTTCTACTTTCGGTTGAAAATCCTTATTTTTATTGTTTGTTATTTCTTTTATGCATTCCCATGTTTTCTTCATATTACCTTTATAAATTTGGAATTTTTCGTTGTAATATTTTATTTTTGAATTTTTTATTAAACTGTTCAGTGTGTTTCTATAACGTTTATATTCTTCTTTCAATCTGGTATTGAAAGGCTGCTTTTTCAATTGAACATACATCTTGTCTCTTTTTCTTATGGAATTAATAATACCCTGACTTATCCATTGTTTTAGAGGTCTCTTTTTATGCGGAATATTCATGGTTTTTGTATGCCTTTTTATGTGGTTCATGAGGGTATTCATAAAATTATCTACCAACTCATCCATGTTATCACTATTATTATTCAATATATTTTCCCATCCTTCATTTTCCAGACTGTGACAGAGGTTTGAATAATCGATTTTGATTTTTTCATTTAACAATCTATTACTTTGTGATTTTATTTTGTTATGATTAATATGGATGGTTGTTATAAAGTGATCAGTAATATTCGACTCTATTATAGTTCCTATTATATTTTCCTCATTGGCGTTCTTATCTTTTACAAATATATGATCAATACAAGAACTAGAATTATTTTGGACGCGTGTAGGTTTATTTATGAACGACCTGAATCAATTTAGATGAGCAGCGCTCAAGTACTCGTTTGTTAGATTGCAATTTTCTAATAGATTCAAGTTCATGTCACCTATCACCAAAACTGTTCTGTCATTATCGGTGTTTTGTAAAAGTACGTCAAAAGCTAATAAATTCTGAAACATCAAGAGAAGGTGAGCGGTAAACTGATATCAGAGTGTATTTCTTATCTTCAATCTTGAATTCAACTAGGAGAGAATTTGCTTTATCTATTTCATGCTCTATCATTTCAAAGTCTATGTCATTTTCAATGAATAGACAAATACCATCACTTTTTGTATACCGATTCTTTTATATATAGTTCGGTATCCATCTATGTGAAAATTACATTGACAGTCGTCGGTTATCCATGTTTCGGATAAGATTATCACATTAAACTTAGTTTCACATTGGTTCAGATAACATATAAATTGATCAAAATTTCTATTTATGCTTCTTATGTTCATATGTAAAAAACTGACTAAATTCTCTGTATTATTGGTAAAAAAATATTGTGGATTAAAAGAAGAGATATCTTGTACTTCGATTGTATCATAAATACCGAAATCAATTGCATCATTCAGATCAAATGGCATTTTTTAATAATAGAAAAAAATAATAAAGTTGTAAAGAAAATAACAAGCGTCACTTGCTTGTATGAATGTCAAAAACATGCGCCTGTAGACTCCGGCTAATAACATAGTAATGTTTATAGCAACAATGATAGAATATAAATATAAGAAAATAATAAAACGAAAATATAAGATAATGATAAATAATATAATAGTATTCTAGTTAAAATCAATTAGTATTAATCGATAAATTAGTCACAGTTGATTTCCACTAGTTCAATAAGTTAATTCAATGAAAATCAATGTATGCCTACCCAAACTACTAACACTAAACTAATTTTCTAATAACTCAAAGAATACGAGAAAAAATTTAAGAAACAACAATAGGCTTATTATATACTTAGATATTCAGCTGATATCGTTTTTCACTTATTAACTTGATGGTAATCGTAATACAGTTGATAAAATATAAAAAGAAGCAAGATAATAAGTGAGAAATATGAGATATTACTGATGAATAAAATAATAGTATTCAAAATAAATAATAAGTTCAAATTGATTAGAATTAATCGATAAGTTCATCACTGCACATGATTTTCCATTAGCTCAGGAAATCAATTCAATAAAAAAACAATAAACCAAAATAATTTTCTAAGAAATCAAAAATGTAAAGAAAAATAGTTTTAAGAAAAACGATAATCTATGCTCCGATCATAGATCATGAGTTTCATGATCATAATTAATCATTTATAAATAAACATAAATTATTCAGCTCCGATAATTTTCATTCATCACTAAAAAGTCAATCATTTACTCAACAGATTTAAAATCCTCATCCCTGGCAACTCTCTTAGCTGGTGAATTCAGCTTGTGACGTATGAGAATTTTTCCGTCCTTCACCCACATGAACTTCAATTTGCCTTCCCTCCTTAGAAATCTCGCCTTTCCCAATAACATTTTATTTGCTGTTGTTGAGTGTTCATTTACATAAATGTTACCACGAGGAAGGCCAACATTCAAGTCCGTGGTTAAAAAGGTTTTCTTCTCTCTTGCCGCCAGTAACCAGTTTAATTTTGATCTTCGAGAGGTGAATTTGTAGATAATTGGTTGGATCTTACCTTTTGCTGTCGGAGCTCGATGTGCTATTGATATATCATCGTCTTTAAATGGAACGTTGAGGACCGCTGCAATACATTTTAGAATCTCGTACACATTTTCCCCTTTTGTAGTTGGGACGCCAGAAATTCCAAGATTATCAATGCGAGATCTTTGTTGGAGTTCTTTAATCTCACTATGACAAGATTGGTTTTCAAGCCTCAAAAGTTCACAATCTTTCTTCAAATTTTCATTTTCCACTTCAAGAGATTTAATAGAATTATTGATTTTTTTCACAGACGCTGTTATAGTGGCCAGTTCTTCACTGAACGATGCAAATTTAGATTCAATAAATTCCTTTAAAGAGCTAACAATACGTTCTTCAATACTTTTTTCGTCTGATGTATAACTGTTATCACTTGTTTGGGAAATGCAATGATCACACCTCCATGCTGATTTTTTGTCAAGTTTACGAAAGTTTTTTAGTGATTTAATGCGCGTGCACTTCGGATGATATTTATTTTCGCAGACGGTACACTCAATACACTCCTTCGAACCTATTTCGATTTCACATTCACCACATTTGTCAGCCATTTCAAACTGTAGAGCCATTTCAAACTTTAAAGATTTTCTATTGTAAAAACCAAATTTAAAGAGTTCAGAAATCGTAGTTGGAAACGTTTGTTATTGTTACTACCGGAGTCTACTCGAACGGCTTCAAACTGATAACGGTAGCGATAGAACCATCCGATCACGACGGCTGCCCGACTAGAACTGAAAGCTTTGATGAATTTGAAAACTGAATTTTTTTCCTCTTGTTTCTTCGTTCTTCACTTTCCATTCTTTTTTTCTCAAGTCTAATTCAATGTTCTCGTACGTGCAAATTTCTTTATTCTGTCATTCACTTGGCGGAATGTTTTCTTTAGAATTTTTAAATAGATTTCAATCACCCTACTGTTTTTGAAACTGTATTCCCATGAATCATGGATATATCATTCGCTTGATGTATTATTCTCGAAAATTCATCAGTAGGACATGTTAAACTCCCTCAACTCAGAGATTGAATCCAATCACTGTTGAAGTACATAGATTCTTTGAACTGGGCATCAGTCTCTTTATGAATAAAAATAAAATTGAAAAAAGTCTCTTTATAAAATAAAAATATCCTGCAACATATTTTAGGGCTTTTTCTTCTTCTTCTCGATAAAACCGATGAATTGCAATCATAAACCGATGAATAGCAATCATAATTTGCACTGAGCACGTGCTGGACTGGGGCATTTGGACTGAAGTTGTGATTCAGCGTACGTCATCGATGCAGTCCCCCCACTCCAACGGCTTGTGGACAGAAATAGCATAGGCGATGGTTGAACCTTTTGTCTAGTAATCTTGATACAGTATCACATAGTACCACTACTCTAGTGAGCGAGTGAGATAAACTGCTGCATTGCATAACGTGCGCTCTCTCTGCGCAGTAGAGTTCTTATTTTGAAGGCTCTTTTGTCTGTTGCCAGACTATAATAAGGAAATTCGATGAATTTAGAGTATTATATGGCTTTAGATAAGAATTACGTTGAATTAATTGTTATGATTTGGAAGCAATTGGATAATTGCAATATCTCATTTCCTTCCATTTTTAAATACGGGATTGTTGTGTGAAAAACCCTACCTCCATGACAATCCATATAAAAGAGAAGGAACAACCATAACCACATTTCAATACTTCTCACACTTTTGCTGTGCGCAATTCCACCTGGCCTCAGCGTCTTTCACCAGCCCATAACCCATCATCTAAGTGAGTAATGGCCTTTTTCTCCCTTTTCTCCCCACGCCCCTGCTTTGAGTCCGCATTTTTCCAGAAAATTGAAGACAGCAGCGTCCGTCCAGGTCCTCAGCGAACGTCCCTAATAGGGGGCTACAGGACAAATCCATTTCCATTCTTCCCAGGACACTCTCCGAGCACTCTCCAAGGATTGGCCTCCGTTCTTACTCCGCAAACCAGTTACGAGCCGCCCATTCGTCTTTCTACTTTCGCATCCTTTTCCACACTGTTTTTCGTCCCTCCTTCCCCCATATACCCTGATACAGTTCACTTTACTTTTGACATCACTTCGCTCGACCATTGGCTGGTGGTTTAACCAACCCACCCCCCATCTCCCCCACTATGAAAAAACGACGAAAGTTTTTTGATCGATGCGACACTAATGCTATTTTGCAGTGACTTTCTAGTGTGAGACACCATGAAGATCAATGGTGTTCGGCGAGGGACAGTGTTGGGTGTTGTATTGAAGAGTTTGTTGGATTAAAGAAGATTCATAGATGTTTCCTCTAACCAAATAACACTTCAATTATTTGCCTAATGGAATAATATTAGTTTATGCAATGGTTGTATTATGAGATCCTCTATACGACGAGTAAGATACCGAGGTTAAATCGACATCAATGGTGATTGGCGAGGGACAGTGTTGGGTATTGTATTGAAGAGTTTGTTGGATTAAAGAAGATTCATGAATGTTCTCTCTAACCAAATAACACTCCAATTATTTGCACAATGGAATAATAGTAGTTCATGCAATGGTTGTATTATGAGAGCCTTCAAACGACGAGTGAGATACCGAGGTTAGAATACGAGCGGCAACGCCGCGAGTTATTTTAAGGTATCTCCCATTGCAGATTGCATACACCAGTTCATTTACGACCAACAAATAACAATAATATCTACATTATCAATCTAAATTAACCTTGATTTAAACGACCATGTTTCAGTTCAATGTTTGGCGTGTAGGTTGGGAACTGTTCCGTTCCAGTGTTTTAAAACTGCATCAGTTTGAACAAGGAGCGTTTCATATGTTTAATCCGTTTCATACTATCGTCATAACGATACTAGTTTCAAATTGCATGTTGAAAAAGCTACTGTTTCGATTTCAATTATGAAATCATAAACAGTGGTTCAGAAGGTAATTTATTACGTTAAATAATACATATGAATAATTATATTATAATTATATATTATATGTATTATTTTGAATAATATTGATTATAAGATATTGTATAAACTAAGACTTACAGAATATAATCAAGCAATGCAGAGCAGTAGAGGAAATGATTCCTTCTTATCAACAACATCAATGAGAATACAATAACAATATTTTATTGGGAAAATTGTGAGATTGCGACTTTCGCCGAGAAGAATGTCTTGAACAATTTCCAAACATTAGAACGCATTTTTCTCTGTCCTCTTCTATTCTATTTCTTTCTTCTTCTACTCCTTTATTTTCTCAATCATCATTTTCTCTCTTTCTTTCACCAAGAGATTTGTTTCCCACACGCCAAAAAGTGTGTGATATTGGAAAAGCCGATGCTGCTTCTACTACCCTAATATCGCAAATTGAGGGGTCGTATCTAGGTGCCAGAAGTTGGAGCGGCCATCAGTTTCCGTATTCCCAGAACAGCCATCAGCTAACGGGCTCGAATGCGATTTCGGAAACGAATCTCTTGAGTTATAACTCTTTGAGTTATAAAAAAAATTAGATTTATTTAATTTGAAGCTTGGCTTTAGATCGATAAATAAAGAGATATTATATCTTGAAGTTGCTGATGACCGTAGAGTAAAGAAATAATACCTCTTTATTTATCTAATGCCAAGCGTCACATTACATGAATCTGATTATACGAAGATTATTATTTATGCATAAGATGAAAGATTTAGAAATGAATTTGAAGTTTTTCAGATTGTAGGTGTAGATTAAACATTGAAGTACAGGCCCGATTTCACACAAACAAAAACTCAGGTTGAAGCAACAGTTAGTTGTAAACCAACAAAAAATAATATCACTTCCTCCCAGGAGTAGAAAGAGGAGATCATATTACCTTCTCTCAGGAGACAGAAAGTAGGAGGAGAAGGAGGATGAGAAGCTGGAGGGGGAGGGGTAAGGAGTGGGGGAGGAGGGACTTCACATTACTTCACATAGCTGCTTATGAAGTAACACACACCGATTAGTCATTGCATCAGTGTGTGCTGCTTCATAAGCAACTATGTGAATTACTGTGACTAACCGTGACTAATTTCGTCTTGTCTTGACTAACCGGTGTACGCCTAGCCTTACACAACTAAATCCAATACATTTCATTAGTTCTCATACGTCATTCCCTACGATAACTCATGCTCACACCAAGAAAGAATCCATAACGATAATATAAATCTTGAAGTAAATAAGGGTAACCTGACAAGAATGGGAAAGAAAATGGACAGGAATATACAGATGGCTGTCAGTGTTGAAAGTTACGCACATACAAACAGATAAGAAGGCGTTAGGATAAGAAAGATGAAAAGAATTACAGCGACTACTGTCAGTATGGCTGTAGATGGCGAGTTATGGACATACAAAAAGATAAGAAGGGTTTAGGGGGCTTGAACCTGGCATCCAAACTGCTCGTATTTAGTACTTTGTCTGACTAAGTTACAGCTTGACGCTAAGTCCGCTGGAAAAGCGTTGAGTTTTCGGAAAAAACGTTACTGATGTTCTATAAATAAGCATACACACAGCATCGGGGATTGTCAACGCTTTTCCGGGCACATACTGAAGGAAAAGCTCAGGTTTTCAGTTTCCACCCCCAGCTGGCTTTTCTCAGAGGACCTCTTTGCCGTTGCCACATTCTAAGAAGACAGAAGATGAGCGCAGAACATGTTTATGTGTTGTGTAGCTCTTGTTGTTCAGCTCTTTAAAATATCATATCTCTTTTGTTCACGCTGTACCTCTTCTATCTCACATTTATACTCTTTTAAACATAATAACTCTTCTGCTTACCCGTTACATCTTTTTTTATTATTTCTAGTACTTTTCTTATATTTTATTTCCTTCTTGTTTGTGACGTCTCACACCCTCTGATATCCTATTCTTTTTATCCTTATTTTTCTTCTATTTTTTTTTCGACAATTTTCTTCTTCTCCTTCTTTCCTTCTTCTTCTTCTTCTTCATCTTCTTCTTCTCTTCTTCTTCTTCTTCTTCTTTCTTCTTCTTCTTCTTCTTCTTCTTCTTTTAAAAATAATGTCATCTAACGGAACAGTTGCAACCAGAATCATTGAACAAATCAGATAACAATGCAATGACGACATTTTACGGTGGTTAAACGTTTTTGCAACTGGCCTTGTAGACTTACAACTGCATTTTCGAATAAATTTGAAAATTTCTGAAATGAAGAAAATTGCTTACAAAATGAACCGTACTTTCAATTTAAAATTCAATTGAAATCCCAAGAGTTACCATAGTTACACATTGACTTAGCATAAAAAGAAATTGTCAAGATAATAACTTGTTAATAATACGATTTGTCAATCAGTTAAGATAATCTGCTTTCTTGCTCTCGGCTACTCCTGTTCACACAGTCACACTCGATTTTCATTCTTCCTTCTTCTTCTTCTTCTTCTTCTTCTTCTTCCTTCTTCTTCTTCTTTCTTCTTCTTCTTCTTCTTCTTCTTCTTCTTCTTCCTTCCCCTTCTTCTTCTTCTTCTTCTTCTTCTTCTTCTTCTTCTTCTTCTTCTTCTTCTTCTTCTTCTTCTTCTCTTCTTCTTCTCTTTCTCCTTCCTCTTCTTCTTCTTCTTCTTCTTCTTCCTCCTCCTTCTTCTTCTTCCTTCTTCCTTCTTCTCCTCCTCCTTCTTCTTCCTCCTCTTCCTTCCTCCTCCTCCTCTTCTTCTTCTTCCTTCTTCTTTCTCATCCTCTCTCCTTCCTTCTTCCTTCTTCTTCTCTTCTTCTTCTTCTTCTTCTTCTTCTTCTTCTTCTTCTTCTTCTTCTTCCTTTCTTCTTCTTCTTCTTCTTCTTCTTCTTCTTCTTCTTCTTTCTTCTTCTTCTTCTTTTTCTTCTTCTTGTCTTCTTCTTTCTTATTTTTGTTGTTCGTCAATTTCTCCCGCTACACCTCTATTTTCTCTTTCCTCTCGATTTTGTCATCATTATCATCACTATTATCATTGAAAAACATAATTATATTGGAGTAAAATGTTTGGAAGGACTTTGTTGGAGGCACAACACAGTAATTGAAGACTGATATTGTCGATATTAAAAAAAAATTCAATTCTTTAATAGAAATAGCCAGTGGAAAAAGTCTCAGTCAGAGACACTCATAATATTGGATAACATCATCTGCTAGTTCATAAAATTAATTATTATTCAATCGAAGTATGCTTCTAATAAAGACGAATTCCTTTGAATGACTTAAGTCCGTGCAAAGTTCTGATCGCCTCAATGAAAGCATTATTGATTCCAAATCATCTTCTATATAGTTATAGAAACATCTAATAATATAGCTCTTTAAATGGTATTGAATGGTGTGCCACTTTGAAAGGTTGGGAATATTTATGACAGTTACATAGTCATAGTTGATTGTTGATCACCTCTTTCTTGTTCCACAATACATTTTTAATTTTTTAATGATAATGACCCATCAATCCTTGGATATATTAAGAAGATACTCTATACATGAAAATCATTTATGAGTAATCGTTTGGTTTTATAGTATTTTATTCCAATATTATTATATTTACTGAATTATAACATTAATATGGCACCTGTTGAAAAGCCAGGGTTGAGCAGGACCAAAAATTAGTTTCATTTTTTATAAAATTGAATGATTGAGACGCCACTATATGGAAAAAATTAGATAGGGTGATGAACATTATCAACTACGAAAAGTCTTTAGCCCAACAGTGCCTATAAACAATACTGTGCAGAAGAAAGTAGCAGATATACAAAATATATATGTTGGCTGAGACATGAATTGAGCTTTCTTCCAGCAGTGGGATCAAGTGAATGGGTCTCCGAAGAGGTAGTTATTGAAATATATAAGACGTGAGAGCGTGGCTAGCATCATCCTCATAAGCTCACTGCGCAAGCATATCTTCCTTACATACTGACAACGACCGTGTGTAGAGTTCATATAATGTAATGTACATAAATTTTGTCGGTGTAAGGAAGGTACTTGCGAGAGAAAGAAAGAAGAGAGGAAAAAAGGAAAAAAGATGAACAGAAGAACAAGGGTATGAGGAGTAATGGGTGATGGAGTGGGGTGGTGAGGAAAAGAAGGTGAGAGGAAAAGGAGGAGGTGAAGGAGGTGAAGAAGGAGGAGGAGGGAGGAGGAGGAGAAGTAGGAGGAGGAGAAGGACTGATTAGAAGGAGGAGGAGGAAGAGAAGTATGAAAAGAATTTTGGATGAGAAGAAGAAGAAAAGGAGAAGAAGGATGAGAAGTAGTAAAAAGAAGTAGGGAGGGAGAGGAGGAGAAGGAGGTGGAGGAGGTAGGAAAAGAGGAAGAAGGAGGAAGAGGGAGAGATAGAGGGAGAGGAGGAGAGGAGGTGGAGAGAAGGTAAAAGAGGAAATAGCAGAATATAGGAGAGAAAGGAGGAAAGAAAATTAGCAGGAGGGGTGATGGAGGAGGAAGTTGGAGAAAAAAAGAGGTCAAGGAGAAGGAAAAGTTAATTTCGAAAGGAGGAGGAGAGGAGCCGGAAGAGAGAGACATCATGAAGGAAAAAAGGAAAGTAGAAGTAGTGAGAAAGGAGGAGGATGAGGAGGGGTGATAGAATGCAAAAAGGAGGAGAAGGAAAGGAGGAGAAGGAGGAGGAAAGGAGACGAGGAGTTTAAAGAGTAGGAGGAGGTTGGAATAATAAAGAAATGTATAATGAGATCCGATAAACAGTAGAAGCCAGAGGAGTAGAAGAAAACTTAGGAAGAAAATCTTTATTGTTAAGTCTTCCTTATTCATCCTATAAGAATATTTTGCCTATTGCTCTTCCAAAAGTATTTATAGATTGTATTCCTTTGCTTCATGGAGTTAATCTTAGAATCCTTTCATTGTTTTTGAAAGTTGATTCATCATGATCTCCTTTATAATGAATCTATTTGTTGCCTTATCATGCCTCTATTTCTTCTCTTATCAGTATACATTTTCGCTAGTAATGTTATTTTCATTCTGCAACCGAATTCTCTTCAACAAGTTAAATATATGTTTAATTTATTCTAAAGACTCAAGAATACTAAAGACGATTGGAAAAGGTCTTCATAATATCAGTAGGATATTATTTTCAATGCTCCATTCCTTGCTATTCAATGGCTTCAGAAAATTCAATACTTTCAACGCTGGAAAAGAATCACGCAGCAATTGATTAAAATTATAAAATATTATAAATTAACGCAGATTGCAGAAATTAGAAAAGAAATTAAATATATAACTAGTTTACACTTGCACATTTGGTTTAAACTGTCGTACAATTTATTGTATTAAAATGTTTGTACATTATTATTGATGCCATCCGCAAAATTAAATAAGTACTACAATACTAATGAGAGCATCTTATTATTCGAAAAAGAAAGGATATATAGATAGGGAAGTCGATTATAAACTGGAGAACAATTAAATGAAAAACAAGATAAGAATTGAAAATACGAGACCCTGAACGAGAAGAAGATGAAATAGCTTAAGGAAGAAGAAGAAAACTCCAGACATGCTAATATTCTGTTATGCACTTTGAGGAAAGTATTCAACGAAAAGTGATTCACTTATTCATTCACGGAGGGCGACTTGAAACGCATATAACGAAATGTATAAATGATATCCGATAAAACAAAATGTCCCAGACCAACTTCTTGCATGTCTTGGGGTTGTTTTAGAGTGGTGGGGTGTCATGATATCTTCAAAGATATTTTCTAAGTTTCACTTATTCATATTCTTTCTCCTTATTCTTCTTTGAAAAGCTGTTCATCTCCCATTTTTGGTTATATGTTTTCTTCCTCTACTTGCCTTACTTTTCCTTTTCCTCCTTCTTGAAGCATTTTTTTTTCTTCCATCTTAGAATCCTTGATTTTTCTCTCCAATAACTATCCTTCTTGTTCCGCAATGAGAGATCATGAATGATCCTTTAACAAAAACCTTTCTTTCTCCTTTGTCTCACTTATCCGAATAGGTTTTTAATAATATCTCTCTATTGGATCATTCTTTCCTCCCCATATGTCGTATGTACATCTTGATTCTGAAGAATCAGAAGAAGAAGAAGAAGAAGAAGAAGAAGAAGAAGAAGAAGAAGAAGAAGAAGAAGAAGAAGAAGAAGAAGAAGAAGAAGAAGAAGAAGAAAGAAGAAGAAGATTACATTTTCAAATGGAATGTAAGTAGAAAGAAAGATAGAGAAGGAAAAGAAGAAGGAGAAAGAGAGAAAAAGAGAAACACAAATGAGAAAAACAGACGAGCAATGACAAGAAAAATGGAAAAAGAAGAACACGAAGATATATATGATAAACAGAGAGGAGAGGAAAAAGAGAATAATAAACTGGAAAAAGTGGAAGGGAAGTACCAAAATAAGACAACGAAGAGCGAAGAAGAAGAATAAGAAATGAAAGAATGAAGAGGCATAGGCGAGAATTGGTTGAGACCATCTCTTATCCAGCATTGTCGCCATCATAGTTTCTGGTGAGCTGGATTTCATTTCTGAGAGTAGGTGCCTTTTTCCCCTCTACAGAAGAAGTCACCCCAAATCTTGACACCCTGTGCAACACACACACACCTTGGACAAAAGTAGCAGAATCTACCCCTATCTTTCTTGCTTCCAGTCCAGAGATAGAAGATAGTTCTTTCCCCCTACTCACCATACTTCAGCCGTTATTGTTTCGTATTTTATTTATGACAGTTAATATTACTAAAAACCTTAGACCAAACACCCCCTCTCCCATAATGAGAGAGCGTGAGTTATATTTCTTGATGGTTACAGGGCCAGTGGTGAAGGTTGCGGAAGCTTAATTAGAAGACTGTCTAGAGGTAGACTTTTTGGGAAAGCGTTATTCTCATGTTTTTTGAGGGAGCGTCATTTTTCTTGTTATTTTGTTTGAAAGTGAGTGCGCAATATCCTAGGAAACTTATAGTATGGAAGTTAACGTGCAGAATAAGGTTTTGCAGCCTGTAATCAACTTGAAACTATTTATTATGCTATCAGTATATGTTAATAAATTACTTTTATGTATTCATGGAAGATTTCATTATCTTCAGCTTCGATAGTTGAAATCTTTTGTCTATTGATTTACAGACAGCAACAATAATTAATTTTTGTGGTTTTTTATCGACTAGATAACTTTCAGGACTGGAAATTTCTATGTTGAAGTGATGTGAAACATAAGGACAAATCGTATTCTTATGATGTATGTAAATGTCAATATTTATGAATGAAAAATTCTTTACTTATACTTGTTCCAAAAAGTTACCCTGATGACTTTTTCATATTACTTTTATTAGCTTGTAGCCTCCCACCCACTCTCTCTCACTCACACTCACATACTCTCTTCTCTCTCTTCTATCTCTTCTTTGGGCCTCATTCAACTTATTCTCCTTCTCCCCTTCCGCCTATCTGCCATCTCCTTTCACTCTCCAATTATCTTCCTCCCCTGGAATTCGACAAAGCAAGGACTGAATGAAAGCATGTAGCAAAGCGTGTGGAGATATGAAAAGAGCCTGGTGTGCCTCAGCCCAACGTATATGTTGCGATGTGGGGGCTAAGCATCAGTTGACTCAATACTGTTCGCTGTTGGGACAGCCTTTTCAAATCAAGGTCATTGTTGTTTTATTGTTGGCAGGATTGGCGACATTGTTATTTTCAGCTCTGTTGTGTGTATAAACCGGTGCTTCAGCCATGTAATGACATCCCGCTATTGTTAGAGGCTGAGTGGTTATGAATAATTGGCCAAATGAATGTTTATAAAGAGGGGACGATGGCACAGGGTTATCAAATTACATTACATACAGTGATTCGAAGGGAAACATTCATAGAAGTGCTATTTATTTGAGAATTGGGAGAGAAAAGCTCAAGGGCCGGTTTCTAGGAGAGTCACTAGTTTAATGCCACATTGAATTTGAATAAAGCAAACGATCATAATTGTTTTCCATCCTCACCTGAAATATCACATGTTTTGTTCCATGGTTAGGTCCGTTTGTTTTTGTTTTGAAAGTTTTGAGACTGTGGATTTTTGTTTATTTCAATTTAAAATGCAAGAGAGACAGAGGAAAAATCTTTCTTGGTTAGAGAAAGAGCTATTGA
>CM029541.1:11349799-11443872 GCA_017141395.1 Laodelphax striatellus | reverse complement strand
GCGCATCCTATTCATGCACCTACAGTGTATTCTAGTATCCGTAATACAGAGTGGCGCAAAAAGAACGCATGGATTTGAGTAGGATACTATCAGTGGAGTGGAGTTGTCTGTGACCGTCGAGCGACACCATTTTGTAGGTTAAAGTATCCAGTTTTAGTAACATTCAGGAGCAATAATTCAAGATTGATAGACAGTTCTGTCTATAGCAGGATCCATTTAACTCGTCAGAAATCAGCTGATCCGGTAATAATTAAACAGTGATTTCGACGCAATAATCAAAAGGCTCAAAAGTCTTTAAAACCTTTGAAGTCTTTAAAAGACCTTTTTAAAGAAGACCTTTCAAAGAATAACTTTTTAAAAGACCTTTTCAATAATCTGCGAGATTCAGCATTTGTAGGTTAAGTATTGTACTGGTGGCCGAGTAAAGCATATGTTTTCTGACAAGTTGAAAGGATCCTCCTATAGTAATCTTTGGAGCAATTGACCTTGCAACATCGCGTATTTCAAAATTGAAAATTGAACAAAATTGATTGTCAATATTTTCCAAGATAAAAATTCTAAAAAACATGATGAGTAAGCCTACCTCTACACTGGAAGTAATCTATATCTTCACTTTCTATACCTTTTCCTATATAGTAAAGTAGTGTATCTCCCTCCCAGCTTTTCAAGCCTGACTTGGCGCAACTGCATCAACCAATTAAATATGCAAATATTCAATTATAATGAAATGGATCGCATTTGCCAGGCAATTAAGTGTAATTAAGTTGAGAGGTAATTTCTCACAGCGAATATTTTGAAAATGTGTGCGTAGCCTACATGTGTTTGTGTTCCTCCTTTTTCTCACTCACACCATCTCTCTCTCTCTCTCCCCACCCCCTCCCACTCACTCTCTATCCCCCCCCTCTCCTTCCTTCTCTATCTCTCTCCTTCCTCTTCTCTCTCTCTCTCTCTTGTTCTCTTATTGCTAAATGAATCATTAATTTATTTTGTGCACTAATGGTGTTGTCAGAGGCTGGCTTCGCATTTAGAAGAGCATTTTTCAATTTTCCGTGCTTCATAACATATATCGAAATTGAAATGAATTAATTAGCATTATCGCGATTGAAACGAACTCACATGCGGCCTTTCTTTATAAATAATTGATTTTCATTATTTCGTATTTTTATTACAGGTATGACTTCGCCTTTACCGCCATCTCGTTGTGTTTGGATGCCGTAAGTTTGAATCAATAACTTATTACTTACGAAATTAATATCGTAACTTACTATTTAATATTGATTATTTAATTAATTAAGTTAATAATGTTCTTAGTTGAATAATATTATTAATCAATATTTCTTAATATTAATTTACGTTCTATACTTACATTACTTATTAATTGTAAGTGCTTGAACTGTTAAATCTTTCTTTAATTATTGCTGGTGAATCTATTGATAACAATAGGATTTTTGTAACATTGGATTAAAATAGGATTTAGTAACATTATTACTGTGTTGTTGGAACAGGAGAGCATTCTAGCAGCCTCTAGATCGAAAAGTCTGAATTACGGAATTTAATTTATCTGATCTCTCAGTTTTATTTCGTAAATATGAAGTCTTGGTATTCGATAGACCTCTTGTATCAGAGGTTTTTATTAGCTGATTGTAGTGAGAAGTCATACAGTTTTATAAATTTTTTCAATTAAAATTAGAGATTTATAAACCTTGTACATGTACAACTTAATGAAAATCATTCGTTTTATTAAGGATTTGAAAGTCTTATAAATTTCACAAAACTTATGAAGCTTTTAAAATTAAGTTAAGCTTCAAATATTTCATGAAATTCATTAAAAACTTGTGGAATTCTGGAATTCTTATGTGAATCTGGAAAGCAATAAATAATTTGTCCCATAAATATTTTATTCTTAACTTTTTTGTGTAGCTGGTCCACCTGAAATGGTGATAAGATATTGAGATGGGCTTTTTGTATTAGGGTTTCTCATTAGCTGATTCCTGGGAGAAATCATACATCTACATGAATTTTCAATGATTTAAAGTGCAATGAAAAGTGTAATTCACTTAATTGATTAAATAAATCAATCTTCTGAATTTTTTATAAATGGCAGGGGTCAACAATAATCAATACAGGGGTGTTACTCGGTTAGGTTGTTACTTCCAATCTTGTGATGTAATAACTAAGTTACATACAGTGAAGGCTGGGATTAACGTTCTCTTATCTCTAGATTTACCGATATATAATGATTGGAATTTTGGTAAAAAGTACGTCCGACAAATTTGTTGACTTCAGAAGTATTTCTGTTAAATACATAGATACATCTGACACAGTGTCTGGTAAGATGTTGTGATATTTATAATACATAATGAAAACACTAGGATGTAGTCAAAAATATCACTGCATTTCATAAATACAGTGTATTTCCATAATACACTTCAATAAATAAAGTGTAAATACATAATAATTATTATTTCATGAATACAGCGATATTCTTGACTATATTCTAGTGTTTTCATTATATAACATAGATACATGACGAATCATTCCAAGTCGTATCTCGATTTCCCAATTGTGTCGAATCTTTTGAAGACTTTGTAAATGTTTTCTATCATTCTACAATCCTGTCTACAATTTTATCAACTTGCATACAATTTCATCAACAATAATTCTAAATTTTTTTTTAAATACATGTATAGTACATAGTAGGTCCCTTTTAATTGGTCAGAAAACATATGTTTTGACCAGCAATATCACAATACTTAACTTACAAATGCTGAATCTCGCAGATTATTTAAAAGGTCTTTTAAAAAGTTATTCTTTGAAAGGTCTTCTTTAAAAAGGTCTTCTAAAGACTTTAAAGGTCTTTAAGACTTTTAAGCCTTTTGATTATTGTGTCGAAGTCACTGTTTAATTATTACTGAAACAGCTGATTTCTGACAAGTTAAATGGATCGTGCTATAGTGAAAGTACACGTTGTTCTCCAAGTGATACATGTAGTATTTTGCAAACATAAGGATGCAATATGCAATCATGTCATGCGCATGATTCACTTGAGGAGTTCTTCGCCCCTATCTAATTTTGTCGGACATATTCTGCAATTTCAGTTTTATAAGTTGTTGGTTATGATCAAGAAAAGCAATCGTCCAGTTTGAAGAAGGGTGACGTGAATTTCGGGGGGCCCTGTGTTTATAGTAAGTTGTATTAAAGGTGATGAGTGATGGTCTTCGAGTGGGAATGGATTGAAACAATCTATATTTTTTTTAAAAGTGTGTTTCCAATTTAGTCAATTGGATGGTTGGAAACGGAGAGGAAGATTAAGGAAGTTATCTTCTTCTCTTTTTCTCTTATCCGGTATGCGGAATGTTGGCAAAAATCATGGCAATAATAGTTTTATTTGAATTTAAGTTGAATTTGCTTCGTATGTGTGTAGGAATTTTAAAGTCTGCTATTCTTGTTCTTTAGGAGTTGAACATTTTAATGGAACAAGCCCCTGATTGATGAAAGGATAGATAAAAGTATTATAAGCACCGGGAAAGAACGCACATAAAGATCAATATGAAGTAGAAGTGGAAAGAAGACAAGGGTAGAGGAAGAAGGAGAAGAAGAAGAAGAAGAAGAAGAAGAAGAAGAAGAAGAAGAAGAAGAAGAAGAAGAAGAAGAAGAAGAAGAAAAGAAGGAGAAGAAGAAGAAGAAGAAGAAGAAGAAAAGAAGGAGAAGAAGGAGAAGAAAAGAAAGAAGAAGAAGAGGAAAAGGAGATGAAGAAGAAGAATAAAAAGAAGGAGAAGAAGAACAAGAAAGAGAACAAGAAGAAGGAGGAGAAGAAAAAGAAGAAGCGGAAGAAGGAGAAGAAGAAGAAGAAAAGAAGAAGAGAAGGAAGAAGAGGAAGAAAAAAAGGAGAAGAAGAATGAGAAGAAGAAGAAGAGGAGGAGGAGAAGAAAAGAAGAAGAAGAAGAAGAAAAAGTAGAAGAAAAGAAAAGAAGGAGAAAAGAAGAAGAAAAGTATAAGTAAAATAATAATAAGAAGAAAAGAATATAAAGATGATTAAGATAAAGAAGAGGAGGGAGAGGAGAAGGATGAAGATGAGGAAGAAGGAGGAAGGAACGAGTAGGAGGAGGAGGATGAGAAGAAAAAGGAGAAAGAGGCGAATGAGGTAGAAGATGTGAGAAATGACTTGAAGGGCGAAGAAGCCAACTAGAAAAAGAAATGTCAGAATGATGAAGATAATACGATAGGAGATTCTTTCCAATTTCCACTGCCAATCTTTTATGGGGCAATCTTTATCTGTTCCCCCCGCCCCTTCTTCTTCAAGTTCCGGGGCTCGTGCTGCTGCTGATCCCCCCTCTCTCCGCCCAGAATTCCCCCCAATCTTGACCAGTCCACAATTTTCGATTTCCACCTTTATATGAAGGGGGATCATTTTCTATTACGAATTCTGTTACGGGAATTGGATTTGTGTTATTCGTATGATCGTTTTCAAGTCTGATAGATTATATTAGGGTGTTTTGAATGTTATATTCAATGGTACAAATTAAATTAACAGAGTGATTTCCTAGTTTAAGTTATAGACGATTGCAAGAAAACTAATTGAATTCATCTTCTGAATGACGTAATGTGGAAAAGTTACGTCAAATTACGTCATTTTATGGCTGTTAAATTCTAATCTAACTGGCTGGGTACTGATTGAATAACCAGGACCCGCAGGAATTGGACTAAATCTGTCCTTTTATACCTACTCTTACACGAGCAATGTGCAATCGGCCGTGCAATAAGGCTTCATTCCGTAGCTCGTAGAGATTTTTAAAGCTATGTAGCTATTCGTAGATTATAACTCATCCGATTCATCCAATGGCAAGAGAGTCTTAATAAGAAGACTAGAAATTGGGTCCACAAAATGAATGTAATAGTGATATGAGTACAGATTCAATGATAAGGTCCTTCAAATTTAGAGAAGCTAGAAATATCAAGTTGTACACCGGAAAACTTTTGAAGGATTTGAGATGTGCCACCTACAGCAACATGAAAAGGATGGCGGATGACAGAGAAGCGTGGAGAGTTGCTGCCAACCAGCCCAACGGCTGTTAACTTAAAAGAAGAAATATCAAGTAAAATATTGAAGAACACATTGGAGATAAACCCATACATTCAAAGGAATAATTATTATGTTATCTAGGAATATTTCGTCCATACATTCAGCAATTAATAACAGGAAATAGAGAACTGTAAATTATTTGAAGTGAATATGATGACTATATTCAGTAAGATAAGTAGTAATACGAGTAAAATCGTAAGTAACATAGATTACTAGATAGATATTTGAGTAAATTCAATATTTATCACTGAATATTTATTAGTATAATAATTATGAATATTATTTGAAGGCTCATGAAATAACTAAATGAATAAGAAAGTGATTTATTTAAAAACCATGACTTCAACCCCTAAACCTCAATCAAAACCAGAAATACTAGCCCAGCAACAAAAATGACCTCAAACTGCAAATTGAATTTTCAGCACAAAATGAAAGATAAAGAGGACAACAACGATATACTGTAGTAGAGAAGAAGGGAACACAGATATAAGAAGAGGAAGGGAGAATGATTGAGAACAACTATCCGGGATGATAAGGAGATAGAGGATCTCGTCCAATTTCCAAACCAATTTCTACTTGGACTTCTCCATCTTACCATCTCCCTCCCACACACCATCCGCGCTGATCCTCTATCACAATTCCTTCCCCCTCCTTCTCTTTTCTCTTCTTCTTCTTCTTCTCCTTCTTCTCCTCCTCCTCCTCCTCCTCCTACACCTCCTCCTACTTCTCCTTTTCTTTCTTCTTCTTCTTCTTCTTCTTCTTCTTCTTCTTCTTCTCCTCCTCTTCCTTCTTCTTCTTCTTCTTCTTCTTTTCCTCCTCCATCTTCTTCTTCTCCCCCCACCTACCCTTTCCCTCTTCACATCACATTCTCAATTGCGATCTTGCCCCTTCTTGTCAGCCTATGAGCTGACCGTTTCCAATATTAGATTCCCCCACAATAATGTACGTGTTCAAGGCAGCTAGGATTTGGGGCCTCACGTCATTAGTGTGCGGCTGTATTATAGTGATATAGTATACTGATTTAAATACGTAATTATTTTTTCTTATATCAAGCTTTTTCTGTTAAGGCGCTTATTGACAGGGAGAGTAGAGAGCGAAAGTAACTTCCAGCAAGTACTTGCCTCTTCAACTCACCCCTTACTTTCCCTGTCTATAGGGGTACTTTCCACTTCAGAGAAAGTAATCACTTTCTGGAAGTAAAATCAACTTGTTTGTTTTTATAGCAGGATCCAATTAACTTGTCAGAAATCAGCTGTTCCAGTAATAATTAAACAGTGATTTCGACACAATAATCAAAAGGCTTGAAAGTCTTAAAGACCTTTAAAGTCTTTAAAAGACCTTTTTAAAGAAGACCTTTTTAAAGAAGACCTTTCAAAGAATAACTTTTTAAAAGACCTTTTCAATAATCTGCGAGATTCAGCATTATTTGCAGGAAGTATTGTGATCATATGCTTGTCGATCATATGTTTTATGACAAGTAAAATGGATCCTGCTATACTTGCCACTCCAAGGAAAGTAGAGGGTCATGTGGGTAGTCATGTGATCACTTTCTCCCATTTTGAGCCAGTAGAGCAGAAGAAACGCATCGTTTTATTAATCAGAAGATGATTTGTGGAAATAATAACATGTGTTGAGAAAAACATTAAAAAGTAAAGACAAGAAAGCAAGTTACTTCCAGCAAGTACTCTCTCTCTCAGTGGCGTCATTTCACCAAAACCTTGGGAGGGGCAAACACCGGGGGGGGGGGGGGGGGAATACCCTCCACCAAAGAGGGGGGTCCGGGCGTCCTCCCCCGGGAAATTGAGCACTTTTGAAACCAAAAAGAGGGTTTTAAGCTTATTTAAAATGTCAAATGCCCTTTGAATTATAACAAAATTATGAGTAAGATTTCTTTAAATATACGCAGAAAATTAATGCAAAACGACAATATTATTATTGACAACAGACAGAATCATAGTAATATTCTAGTAAGTTGGTCATCTTCTTAGATAAAAACGATAAACGTGATCAATACGTTCAGACGATCGTACTAAAAATAATACATTGGCTCTGCTGTTATTATTCAGAACTATATGAGTACACTAATAAGTACTATCATAGTACTATAAGTACTCTGTATTAGAAGAGTACTATTGAACTATTGTATGGTACTATTGAATATTACGTGTTTGAAGAGTGTTAATAGTAGTTAAATAGTGTAATAAATTAATTTTTTTTTTAATTACAAGAATACAAAGATTTTTACTCTGCCGTTAAGTTTTTAACATTTGACCGGATAAAATGCTTACTTGTACGTTTGCTAGTACAGAATATTTTCTGTAACCCAGGAATCAGGGGGGGGGCAAATGCCCCCCCCTGCCCCACCCAAATGACGCCCCTGCTCTCTCTATACAAGCAAATAAGTAGAAAGTGACGTAATAGCGAGTACTTCCAGAAAAAAAATTCTCTCTCTACTTTCCCTGTCAATAAGCGCCTTTACATAATGATGTTCTCAGTTACTAACTGAGAAATAGCTATATCTCGTCAATTCTCGCGTTTCCACGTGAAATTATCCAGTACGCAGAAGACAGGTGATTCCGACGATGCTGGGAACCAAGAAATCGCTATATATCTTTATTTAATAAAACTTCAGATATTGCAAATATTCAATGTCAGAGCTTATTGAATACCTATTTGACTGCTTTGTAGACTCAACTATTAGTGAGCCTTCAAAATTCTATGAAAAAATGTTTAACGAGATATTTCGCAAAACCTTCAAAAATGAAATGGCGCAATACAGGAAAAATAAAGAAAAATCGACGTTTTGCCAACGACATTTTCTGTTTGTTTTAGGTTTTAGAATACCGTGGTGGTAATAAATTTACTAATTTTTTGGGACACCCAGTAAAAGATATAGTTGAAAGTAGGATTATGGATAACCTAAATTCGATGATTCGCCGTACAATTTTGAAAATATGAATCGAAAGGAAATAGTTTGTTTTTTGATGAGTATTTTGTTCTTTACCTCTTTGCTCACTTCCCTTCTCTTCTGTTTTATTCTCTCCTACTCATATAATTCTTTCCCACATCCATCTTCATCGAATTCACAATCACACACCACTTTCAGTGAAAATGTAGCTGCTCCCAGCTTTTCTTTTACTTTCCTCCTGTTTTCCCTCCAAGTGAAACTGGGAAAACGCTTTTCCCAAACGTGTTTTCTACTCGACTTGAAGCTGTCTCTGAATTTGTAACGGCCGACGGTTCAGGGGAGAGAGAGTGAGCAGGGGAAGAAAGAGAAAGATAAAGAGAAAAAGAGAAAGAATTGAAAATATTGGGAGAAAGAGAGAGATGGAGGGAGAGCAGGAGAAGAAAGAGAAACATAAAGAGAAAAGAGAAAGGATTGGGAAGAAGATATAGAAAGAAGGAGAGAAAGAGTGATGAGAAGCAGGAGAGTGAATGAGTAAGAGTGAGTGAGAGAGGAAGGATGAAAAAAGGAAGAGTTAAAGATAGAGGGGAAGAAGAAGAGAGAAAGAGAAAGATAGAATGATATGGAAGAAAGATACAAAAAGAGTAAGAGAGTGGTGAGAGCCAACCTTGGCAGCGTCAAGAAGATAGCTTCAAATGTACCTTCTTCTTCTTCTGTCTCTCCCCTCTGAATCCTCTCCCTCTTATTCTCTTCCTCAGCCGACAGGCTCAATTTCTTCCTTCAAGCTTCAAGTAGTCGATTATTGAGCTTCAAGCTTGACCACCGCCGAAATAGCCTTCTACGAAAATAAACAATGAGCTTCTAGTCACTGGTTTTTGAATGAATTTCGACTTGAAGGGCTGAAATGAAATGCCATAGGTGACTTGGTTTGAAGCTTGAGTTGAGTTTTCACGTGAAGCATGATGCAAGTATGCCAACGCTACTTCATAGAGCCTTCTTTCCCCCCTTCCCTTTCTTCTTCTTCTTCTTCTTCTTGTTCTTCTTCTTCTTCTTCTTCTTCTTCTTCTTCTTCTCCTTCTTCTTCTTCTTCTTCTTCTTCTTCTTCTTCTTCTTCTTCTTCTTCTTCTTCTGCTTCTTCTTCTCTTCCTTTGTCTTAACTTCATGTTTTCTTCCTTCACTTTTCCTCCTCCTTCTTCTCCTACTATTCTTCTTTTTCTTGTTCTTCTTTTCCTCTTACCTCGTCTCCACTTCATTTGTTTCTTCCTCAATCTTTTTTCCTTCCTTTTCCTCTTTTCTTCTTCTTTCTTCTTCTTCTTCTTCTTCTTCTTCTTCCTCTTTTACTTCTTCTTCTTCTCTTCCTTTGTCTTAACTTCATGTTTTTCTTCCTTCACTTCTCCTTCTCCTTCATCCTCTTCTTCTTTATCTCCTCCTCCTTCATTTTTTCTTATTCCGCTTGTTCCTCTCTCTCTTGTCTTACTTCTCCTTTGTTTTCTTCTTCTTCTCTTTCATTTCTTTTCCACTTCTCGAACAGACCGACACAACATGGACAGTCGAGGGAAGGATTTCCAATAAAAGCTACCACTCACTATCCTCCCCTTCTTTCCTCCCCTCCTTTCCTTACCTTCTTCTCCTCCACCTCCTCCTTCTTCTCCCCCACCTCCTCCTTCTTCTTCTCCATCACCAACATATTCTTTCCTTTTCCCTCTTCGTTCATCCTGCAGCAGTAGCGAGTAGGAGCGACTTACTTTCCAATTTCATCATCTTAGGGACGGACAGTGCGAGGCAAGTTACACTGGGATATTGCAAGGAGAGTCAAAGTGGGAAGGGGTGAGGATGAGTGGAATTGAATGTGAGACAGAGAGAGATAGAGAGAAAGATGTAGACCGTTTGAGAGAAGTAGATGGAGAGAGACAAGTGAAGGAATAGCTGAAGTTGGTTTTGTTTACTCATTCAATAGTTTTTTGACAATTATTTCATTGTGGTTAGAAACAAGTCATCTGCCTAAAACTTCTATACCCAAATTTTCTCCATGTTCATCAACTTACTGCAATTTTAAAGTTGAAAAATCAAATTGTCAAGGTTGAACAAAAATTATTCTACAGATCTTTCTAAGATATTTGGTTACATTATCATGATTAAGGCTAGGCGTACACCGGTTAGTCAAGACAAGACGAGATTAGTCACGTTTAGTCACAGTAATTCACATAGTTGCTTATGAAGCAACACACACCGATTAGTCATTGCATCGGTGTGTGCTGCTTCATAAGCAGCTATGTGAATTACTGTGACTAAACGTGATTAATGTCGTCTTGTCTTGCCTTGACTAACCGGTGTACGCCTAGCCTAACGGTTTCCTTGTTGTACAAAAATCTCATGATTGGAGCGGATAGGAGAAATGGAAGATCAAAATTAATTGATTGATTAATATATTGGCAAAGGCATTCGAAGTTACTGGGTAATGTGTTTTCTCACGACCAAAACACACATGATATGTACGACCAAATCAGACCCGGAATTCCGCTGCCAATGTGGGAGCTGCCTAACTATATTACAAAAACGCTTCTCATCTCCTCAGATGACCTTTTTCGATTTGCGCACCCCTCTGAAGGAGGCATTCAGTGTGTCTGGCTGAAGGAGAGACGCATCTAATAGAAATCAGGGGAGCTTGACGCATGCGCAGAAACGTTCTCAAGATCGCAATAAGCCCGCGCGCGTGTTGAGGTTTTTATTGGGGACATCCACTTCTCTCATATACGATATCATATCAGGACGGCGAGACGCGTTATTATGAATGGATAGCCAATTTTGTTGCCAGCCTCTTTTGCGCGCTGAATCGTACTCCGTCTCTCTCTATTTTCACAAGTTTTCCTTCTCTTTCCTTCTTCTCTCTACATTCTTAACAGTTGTCACCTCTTTCAATTCCCTTCCTCCTTTAGTAAGTTCTTGTACAACAAACTCTTAACTATATTTAAGTGTTATAAGTAACTTACTACACCTGCGCTGGGGTTCGTTTTTGTAGGTACTTCTTAATGATTTCTCTTTCCTGAAGAACAAATTGTTTTTTCTTCCCTTCATAATGACATTGTATTATTGGGAGAAATAATGAATGGATGATTCATTTAAATTTGTTGTTATTTAGTGGCGAAGCGTGGTATGCTTATTTGGTCATCGCCGGGTATATTTCCTATAGGAAATATACCCGGCGATGACCAAATAAGCATACCACGCTTCGCCACGGTATGTTATTATTGGCGATAATGTTTCGTTTATTGATTCATTCTCACTGAAGTCCTCATTATTGGAATATTTCACAGTAAACAAATGTTTGTATGAAGTTAACATGACTGTAATAATATTAGAACTTCATTGTTTTTGTATTTTTACATCTTTGTATTTATTTTTTCAATAGTGGTTTTATAGGAAATTTTTATAGGAAGAAAGAGTTTTGAGTTCAAAACTGGACTTAGTTGATGAACACTTGTTGTCGATCATGTGACATGACGAACTCAGTCAACTGAACAATACTACGAATCGCAAACAGAAAAGGAAAAATGCAGTAATTGAGAAAGAACAAGTAAAAGGAATTAAAAGCGGGATGAGTTGAAGAAGATATGTCTAATAAGGAGAATTTAATGATAAAAGATGTTCAAAAAAGAAGACAACTGTTTTGGTCAGAAGTACACAATCGACAATTGAACGAGATCCGAATTTGGTAACTTGTTTTAGGCCTATACTTGAAGATGCATCTCGTTATGGGAAGTTCCTTAACTTCTACACACTTCCCCATATAGGACTCTGTCTCAAATACAGGTTTGGAGTACGTACGTACAATACCGGTACCGGTAGCCTATTTGTACTTCTAAATAATCTTCTCCAGCAAACTAAAATCATCGATGAAAATGTAGTTCTTAATTTGTAAATTCAAGTCAAATTCATTTTCAATATAACACAATTTACAACATGGAAATTCTTGTGAATGACATATTCTATCTTACTTCTTCCTACAATTAAAATACAATAACTTATAATCATAATAACAATAGCAACAATCTATTGGTGCTTCAATAAAAAATTCAATATTTAGGAAAATAATCTCAAAGGTGAAGGTGGGCTTTCGTTACTGCGACCGAGTGCCGCAGCGGAACCCGACTCAGCGTTGCCAGATGCAAATCTGTAATAAATAGTTGGGATTTTTCATCAATTGCATCTGGCAACGCTGGGTCGGGCTCCGCTGCGGCACTCGGTCGCAGTAACGGAAACCCATCTTTACAAAACATTGTACAATAATTCATTATTTATTCCCATTCATTCTCTGTACTCAGTTGTTTCAAATATTAATTCTGGATCATTGAATCATTTAATCGAGGATAGCGTCATTACTCAGCAGCTTTTTCATATATCATACCTTTTTTGTGAAGGTTATGCCCACATGAGCTCTTGACTTGTGCGTGGGTAATGAGGTTATAATACCGTATAACTGAGTAGTTGCTAGCCCGATCCTGAAAATCTCTGAAATATTTTAGTTAGAGGTTTGGTGATTAAAATTTAGTGATTATCTAAACCCAAAATTCAGTATTTATTTGCCCGATTACACGAGAGCCGATTAAGTTCAATTGCCTTAAAATGACGTCACTTGATGATGTCAGTGAAACCATGCTATTTAGCTTCTTCAGTTGACGGGTGATTTCTTGCAATCTTGATGCTTTTTTGATTGAGTTTCTTATGATGATATTGTTCTCGCTGCAGTTTATGACTTGTTCATGACAGTTTATAAATTGCTGTAATTGTTCATAAAACAAATTTCTTCAACTATTATTTATCCATTCATCAGTATATCCATTTTTTATAAACATCATCAGTGCAAACTGTACTTTTAGAGCTTCCTAATAACAATTTTGTATACTTTTTCAGTGGAAAACGTACTTAGAGCTCCCAAATTAGATTATGCAGTCCATTTTGAAAAAGTGAATAATATTACCTATTTTATAATAATTAATACATGATTCCCAGTAGAATATGTGACTCACCTTACAGAAGTAACTAATATCACTCAGTAATTGCTTCATAGTTTCCAGTAAACTATGTAGTTTCCGTTTTTCTAACACAATAAGCCACTTCCATGTTTGTGAAGACATAACGTTTCTTGTTTCGACATTCTTCGGTCATGTTCTCAGGAATTCTTTCTCTCAAACAACAGGTGAATAAGACCAGTTTGCATGTTTGGTAATTGGCTTTCTAAGAAATAGATCTCATTATTTGTCGAAGACGTTCGCAACTTGACCTAAAGCTGATACTTGGAAGAAGTTGAGTATAGCAGGATTCTTTTAAATTGTCAGAAGACAGCTGATTGATGTACGATCGTTTACTAACGTTAAATCAGCTGTTTTCTGACAAGTTAAAAGAATCCTGCTATAGATTTCTTCAAGTTCTTCAGTGGAACTGGTTAATGAAGATTGTACAGCTCTATGCTTTAATTGATTTGAAGCTTCAAATGAAGCTCTATACTAACATGGTTTAGTAAGAATTATATGAAATTATATTCTTTGTTTCATAAGATTTTCAAAAATCGCATATTAAAGCAGCACTCCAATAAAATAATTGAAACTTCACTTTTAATGCTTTCAATACATGAGAGCTCTTAACTATTTCTTGAGGAATAGCTTAAAGTTTGACCGTTGGGTGGACAACAACTTTTTGACCTAATTGGAATTACTTATCAGGTATTATGTTGTGATTAAAAAAAGGAAATTAGAATGACAAATTAAATGAGTAAAATAACCTCAATACCAGCAGAATAACAGGAACTGAAAATGTTGAGAATGATGAAATAATAGGTCGGTAAACTGAGTAGCTAATAGCTAGTAGTAGCTAATTAAAATCTGTGAATCTCTTGCACTTGCAGCATGCTTAAGGCTAGGCGTACACCGATTAGTCAAGACAAGACAAGACGAGATTAGTCACGTTTAGTCACAGTACTTCACATAGTTGCTGATGAAGCAACACACACCGATTAGTCATTGCGTCGATGTGTGCTGCTTCATAAGCAACTATGTGAATTACTGTGACTAAACGTGACTAATCTCGTCTTGTCATTAGTCATTGCATCGGTGTGTGCTGCTTCATAAACAACTATGTGGGTTACTGTGACTAAACGTGACTAATATCGTCTTGTCTTGACTAACCGGTGTACGCCCAGCCTAAGCCGCACAAAAAAACGTCGCAGTATGGATATAGATTCAACGCTCGTTACTGTCTCATGACACCAATGAACTGTGTATAGTGTGTAAGTGGGCTCGTACACCGAAGCAATAAGCAATAAATGGATTATATGATCGTCTACTCTATAGAAACAAATAGTTCAATGCACACTGAAACAGCTGCTTTAGGTGTGCATTGGACTATTTGTTTCTATAGAGTAGACGATCATATGATCGATATGTTGCTAGTTGCCTATTGCTTATTGCTCCGGTGTACGAGCTGCCTAAAAGGCGATCATTTGAATGGCAAAATGTCTTCTACTTGTCTTTTACTTGTTGAAATTCTAGCATAGCAATGCACTGCTAATCTAACATTCGAATGCAGACAATCCACTGTGAATACTTGGCCCAGCTGCCAAGCTTCCATAGCGATGATTTTCAGCATAACATTGTTTGAATTCAGATGGTTGGCCGAGGGCTCGATTCTTGATCGGTGGTGGTTTGGATTCCTTGAGTGGCATGCAACGTTGCTTGCCAAAATATGTGTCTGGTTTACCGGTAAAGCGTGATGGTATGCGATATATCCTTGGTTGCTAATCCTATGCTACAAGTTGCAGCGAGTATATGCAATCTATCATACCTGTTCATTCCATTTGTTAAAATTTCCATGAGTGTTAGGCTAGGCGTACACCAGTTAGTCAAGACAAGACGAGATTAGTCACGTTTAGTCACAGTACTTCACATAGTTGCTTATGAAGCAACACACACCGATTAGTCATTGCATCAGTGTGTGCTGCTTCATAAGCAACTATGTAAATTACTGTGACTGAACGTGACTAATGTCGTCTTGTCTTGTCTTGACTAACCGGTGTACGCCTAGCCTTAGTAAGTTCTATAATGTTTGTGATGATTTCAAGTGTTTGTAATGAGTGTTAAGTAATATTACGGGGTGACGCAGGGAAATGGAATATTTTAAATTTATTCCAACGAAGATAAGAAATAACTTTCAACTTATAATGGTGAATATATAAAGATGAATATTTGCCATTAAGTGTTTGAACAAAGAAACTTCAATTTTTACAGACAAAATCATTAAATGACAACTATCAAAAAGCATGCATTCTCTATCTCTTTCATTCTCGAAAAAGTAATGGCCAATCATTGTAAGGGCCGGTTCATGAGCTCGGGATTTAGCTAAGTCCTAGACTAAAACGGGTGGCCACCCTAGCATCGACAAACGTTAGCCTCAACACTATGTACTAAGGGCTCTCTATGCACTAACCTGTCGAGACAAACGTTTGTTTGCTACAGTAGCCACCCGTTTTAGTGTAGGACTTTGCTAAATCCCGAACTCATGAACCGGCCCTTAGTGTTTGAACAAAGAAACTCCAATTTTTACAGACAAAATCATTAAATGACAACTATCAAAAAGCATGCATTCCCTATCTCTCATTCTGGAAAAAGTAAAGGCCAATCATTTCAAGTGTAGAAACATCGTGAGTAATTTCAAAATTCTACGTTTTCCTGCGCCACCCTGTATTATAATTTGCATCGATCAATTTTTTGTTGTGAAAGTATTCAATTTTTGTTCGGAATTATATTCATTTGATTTTTGTTGAATCAACATTTTTGGTACGACAATATACTATACGCTACAAAAATACACAACAAATATCACTAGCTATAATGGCCTAACATGTATGGGATACTCTAGGATAGCTACAGGATAACTATTTCCTAATAAGCAATTTCAGGATAGGTGAGAGGAATAAATAACTGTTAATCAAATTATGTAAGCAATACGTGATTGGTCGGTAAGCTATGGCCTTCCCATCATGGCCGACCTTCAAATTGTGCCGTTCCAAAGCTGGTGAAGAAATTGAGTGCCTCGCAATCTACACTCTGTAGTTTTGACTTGGCAACTAGTCGTCGGATTGTGGGAAAAGGTTTTTTAAATTGTAGCAATACTGTGCTAAAACGGTTGTCGTTCAGCTTTGAGAGTAGACGCTTTTTTGTGGACCGCTCACACAAATCGGAAGCGAATTCGAAATCGGGAAAGCCAATAGAGTGAAGAAGGAGGAGGAGGAGGTGGAGAAGTAGGAGGTGGGGGTGCAGGAGGAAGTGAAGGTGGACAGGAGGAGGACGCGGAGGGGATGAAGGAGGAGGGGAGGAGGAGCAGGAGAAGGAGGTGTAGGAGGAGGCGGAGTAGGAGGGAGGAGGAGGTGAAGGAGGAGGAGGAGGAGGGGAGGAGGAGGAGGAGGAGGAGGAGGAATAGGACTGGGAAATGTCAGAATTTGTAATATTCAACGGAAAAGACATCCGAAGGGAATTGCCAATGTGTGAAATGGAATCTTTGCTCAAAAAAGACGAAAACCTCGATCCACTATTTTCTTCTGCCTGCTGGTTCCTCCCAATTCTCGTTTTTGCTTTTTCCCTTCTTCTCTTCTTCTGCTCTTCCTTCTCTCTTTTTCTCTTCAGCTTCAACCCTTCCAACTGTCACTCCATCGCCTTATGTCATTTATGTTTATCCACTAATACTCTTACATTTCTTTTACTATTCCTCCAGTTTCCTCTTCTCCATATATTTATCCCATCTCTTCCATTGTTCTCTATTTTTTATTACTTCATCCCTTCTCCTATAGGGTCAAGTGTAAGAGAAAACAGGCTGCCCTTTGCCACAACTGGGCACTCGATAGGCAGTCTTCTATAATTCTCTTAAAATTGTTCTTGTCAAAAATCTGGTTTTCAATGAAATTTGTTCTAGTAGTGTAATATCAGGCTTTTTTCCAATTCAATTCATTTTTCCATTGTCATTCCTAAGATCAGTATTTTATATATTTTATTATTATTGATATTCAGTATTTTTCCATTCTGTGTTGGTGTCATTCTTGTTCCACATTCACTATTCTATTTTCAATCTCAATTTCAGCATTTTTCTTCTTCTTTCCATACTCAGATTATACTTTGAGGAAAAGATAAAAACATTTACAAAAGGACTTTGGAGGATTAGAAGAGAATTTCCTTGTTGGGAGAAAGGTGGAAAGAGAGATAAAGATGTATGTTGATGGAGAGAGAAAGAGATAGAGTGAGAAGTAGCAAGATGAATGTTGATGAAGAGAGAGAGTGAGAGAGAGACGGAGCAAGATGCATGTAGATGCAGAGAGAGAAAGAGAAATAGAGAGTAAGAGAGCTAGTAACATTGGGTCAAGAATAAAAATCAGAACAGCAATAGAGAGAAGAGAGTTGATGGGAGATAGTAGGAAGGGAGAAAAATAGAGGAGGTGACGAAGCTAAAGAATGGAATAAACAAGAAGGGAAAGAGGGAGAAGGATGAGAGAAAACAGCACTTGCAAGAAGATGATTTCTTGAGAAAACGGTCAGAAATAGGGATCTTCGTTTTCACAGAAGCTCACTGATTCCACTTCCAATTTCTCTCACTTCTCGTCCCTTTTTCTTCTCTCTTTTCTTCTTCTTCTCCTTCTTCTTCTTCTTCTTCTTTTCTCCTTTTTTTCCTTCTTCGTCTTTTCTTCTTCTTGTCTCTTCTTGTTCGATGGCAAATCGTTTGGGTCCACTACAACAGTTGGCGAATTTCAGACTCCAGTTCACTCAAACAACAAGCGCTCTCTTTTCTGTTCACAAATATTAGATAGTAGGAACAGAGATTGGATGATCGTTGGTTTGAGATTGAAGGATTGACAGTGTTCTATTCATGTTTAGGATTATAATGAAAAATAGATAACCGAGAATTTTTAGTGAATCTCTTCTTATTGAGTGTTATGTCTTAATGAATCATAGATAAGACTAGGCGTACACCGGTTAGTCAAGACAAGACGAGATTAGTCACGTTTAGTCACAGTAATTCACATAGTTGCTTATGAAGCAGCACACACCGATGCAATGACTAATCGGTGTGTGTTGCTTCATAAGCAACTATGTGAAGTACTGTGACTAATCTCGTCTTGTCTTGACTAACCGGTGTACGCCTAGCCTTAGTGATGTCACCTACGATTATTATGATGAAAATATATTATGAACTACAGTAAAACCACAGCTTATGATGAAAATGCAATTGTGGTCCTGTAATAAAAATATTCGTTCAATATTGGAGATCCAATCACATACTTTCTATTCCTTCCAAGTGTCATCATTTCGAAGGTATCACTAGTACTCACTCTACTATTAATTTATAGTCTACTTTTACTCTATTTTATGTATAAATTCGCGAGAAAAACTAGAAGTGCACTTTTCTCAGCGTGCTTCAATCGTCTGGAAAAGACGAGACAGTTCATTCACCTGCGTTTTTATTCTAATAACTCGATTCAGGCTCGATCATACTCGAGTGTGTAACTCTCCGCCCATAACTTGAACGTTTAATAGACTATGAAATGGATTCAGGCAGGACGGTGTAGAATCTCCTCCGAAAGCATATAGGCTCTAACAGGCTAAAGGAAAATGTTCAAAGTCAGTAGACTTTCCTTTTTTTCTCCTCCACTTCTAATCATTATTATATTTCTTCTTCATTTTATCCTTTATCATTATTTTATTTTCCATTATCTTATTCATCATGTTCTTTATCTCCTTCTACTTCTCCTCTTTTTCGTCCTTCTCCTTCTCCTCCTTCTCCTCCTCCTCCTCTCCTCCAGTCCTCCTCCCTCCTTCTCCTCCATCTTCTTCTCCTCCTTCTCCTCTTCTCTCCTTCTCCTCCTTGTTCCTCTTTTGTTCTCTCCTTCTCCTCCTTCTCCTCTTTTGTTCTTTTCTTCTTCTTCTTCTCTTCTTCTTCTTCTCTTCTTCTTCTCTCTTCTTCTTCTTCTTCTTCTTCTTCTTCTTCTTCTTCTTCTTCTCTTCTTCTTCTTCTTCTTCTTCCTTCTTCTTCTTCTTCTTCTTCTTCTTCTTCTTCTTCTCTTCTTCTTCTTCTTCTTCTTCTTCTTCTTCTTCTTCTTCTTCTTCTTCTTTCTTCTTCTTCTTCTTCTTCTTCTTCTTCTTCTTCTTCTTCTTCTTCTTCTTCTTCTTCTTCTTCTTCTTCTTTCTTCTTCTTCCTTCTGCTTCTTATTTTTTCCTGATTCACCTTCAATGTCTCCAACTTCTTATAAACGCTGCACTGGCTCGCGAGATTGGATTCTGTTCGCTCCAATGCTTACTTGATTGACGTTTAGTGGTTCAGTCCTATGCCGGTTCATTGATACAACTCGGCTATGCTGTTACGCATGCGTGTATTTGTTATTGAGAGTAGTGTGTTCAAAGAAGCATACAGTTGATGAGAGAAAATTCTGTAATTATTATAGGTTATCATGAATTATTGAACATGTTTTCCACTAGACATGTTGATGTTTTGTGTCTGGATATCTTACAATGGTAGGCTATTTTTTGAATGGATTTGATGAATGATTTGATATTTACATACTTACCTAACTGGCCCAAAGCAGTCACCCTTCCATGGGAGTTTAAAACCAACATAGATTATCTTGACAACTGTTATTGAATTATGAGGAACTGTCGAAACTGTAAATCGCTTTTTATTGGACCTCTTGTGAATCTGGTTCTTGTGACAAAATAGATGAATGGATGAATGAATCAATTTATTTTCAACAATCAATGCAAATCAACAACAATATTAATTTCAATAATATTTGGGGAATGAATAAATAATATATTATTTATTAATCAATTGAATCTTTGTGAGGTGTTGACTCGTTTAAAAACGTAATGAAAGGGCGTACAGTGTTGCCACACTTCTTTACCGCACTTAATTCAACTTCTCCCCACAGTAAATGATAATTGCTTTTTCGTTCACCCCATACACAATTTCATCTTCTGCTAACTATTCTTCAATCCTCTTCTCTACTTTCTTTACTTCTTTTTCTAATTATTTTTCTTTTCTCTTTTTCTTTTTCTTCTCCTTCTTCCCTCATTCGCTTCTTCATCTCCTGTCAATGAAATTGTCACCAGAGGACAAAGGAGGAGAAAACTCTAGGAAAAGTCCCTTTCGGCTAACCGGAAATGAGATCCGTTTTCATTTGAAAATGGATTTTCCAGTCAACCTTTTTAAAATTACCATTCAGCTCGAGCCCTATTCCATCTTGTTCCCCCCCCTCCCTGCCCCGTCGTGCTTCCAACAATGGGTGATCAATTTTTTCTGAGTGAAGCTTTTTTTGTGTTTCAAAGGTTTTGTAGAAAGGTAGCTCTGCAATATTCATTCTCGATGTATTTATATTCTTAATAATTATAAGTGAACAATTATTGTCAAATACGAATGCGAACATGAGGTGAACTCTCAAAATAACTTATAAGAGAATAAATTTTGAAAATTCACTGAAATTAATCGTAAAAATCCTAAAATTTTTGTGCCTTCAATTTCCATTTTCACTGAATTTGAATTGTTTAAGTGAAGTTGATAAATTATTGCCAAATGCAAATCTTCTTAGTTGAGATGATTTTCAAAAGACACTTTGAAACGTGACAAATAATTTCACTGGGATTTATCAAATTTATTTTAAAATTTCATGCTGTGCTTTATTTTTAGAAGGGTGAAGAGAAGTTCAGTAAATTCATGTATAAACCTCGTAGATAAATTATAAAAACGTTTTGGAGTATTAGAGCTCTCTAGAATGAATGAACCAATAAGCTTTTGGCATGTAGTTGGCATAAAAGTTACTCAAAGGTGAAATAATAATATGAGCCAACAATTAATTGACCTTCCCCTCTGCAGTCTGACATTATTCTACCACAGCTTCTCGTCTCTTGAGCTAATTTGAATAAGTCTGGATGGATGAAATTGTCTTCTTAATTAAGCTAACCTTTGAAAGTTTTGATTAGGTGCAATTTACATTCGAGTTGTGCAAAAGTTCACTTACGGCAGCGTATATATGATTTTGCCACTAATGAAAAGTCTCTCTTCCCTTCAGAGTAAGAGAGAGAAATGAGAGTGTAAGAGGGTGATGAAGATGGAAAGAAAAGGAAGATAGAGAAGAGAATAGAGTGGAATTGAGAGAGAGAGAGAGAATGAGAGGGAGTGTGGCTCAACTAAAGTTGAAAATTGGAAAATTACTTTTAAAAAGTGCGTTTGTCATGGTTTTTATAGTGATACACATTGAGGCTTCTTAATAAAATTGTTGGTTCATTGAAAAGGCTTCCCAGTGTATGAAAACAATTGAATTAAATTAGAAAAGTTCAAACTGGTTCAGTTAACTTTTCTATTGTCTCTTATATTCGAGTACTGGGATTCCCATAATTGCATACAGTCTTATTGACTGTCAATTCATACGAACATATTCAGGGAAATTGAAAAAGTTTTACTGGTAAAGACATTATTTTGATCGCATTAAACTTCTCTATCTATTCGAGAATACTGTAGAGTTTTCTCAATTGTTTCTTATTTTTTATTTGGAATTCACATAACTGTTCAATATTATAATTTTATTAACTGTAAATTCACACTAGCTTATTCAGGGGAATTGGAGAAGTTTCCCTTTATAGGATATCATGATTGTATTTAACTTCCAAGCTAACCAAATACATGTATTTATAGACCTCGAAAATATTTTGAATAGATTATCACTGCTACATTATCACTGTAATACCTCTATATCTTCTTACATACATAGACTAACTGAATATTATGAATGGACTGTTTCTGCTACTACATCTCCAAATATTTCTAAAATCCTTCTGTATCTACTACTCTATCTGAGGAGACATTAGATTGTAAGGCTGTAGCAGAAGGTTCACCTTTATTGAGTTACAGTTACCTACGACATTTAATTCGAATCGATTTGAGTCTGGTTATTTGGAAAAAGCTATGAATCGATTGAAACACCAATTTTTGAATATTATAATATACAGTTGCAGATGCTGCAGCTATAATTGAATAATTAAAGTGGTCTACGATATTGATTCATATTTAGATTATAAAATTATATTAATTAACAATTATGATAGTATACATAGTACATTATATTGAATATTTACACTGAACTCTGATAGAGAAATAAAACTTATAACAATAAAAATTTGAAGAAAACAGACATTTCAAGAAAATATTTCAGAGGCTGTACCCCCTTTCTAAGTCCAAGCTAGAGTACATTGTGATGTATATAATATATGATAATACCATCATACAACAATATGATGTATTATTGTCATCCCAATGCTTTTTCGCCTCTTATAATGTTCAAATTGTACAAGAATACATTGCTTTCAAGTATTCTATAGAGAATTCAAAATATTTTCGTGTTCCAACCTGAATAAGCCTCCTTTAACCAAGGTACTTCCTCTCAACTCTTGTAAAAGTCATACCTACTAACACTGTCTTCATATTTGACTCCACTCCACGTTCATCGCTCAAATATTTACGAAAACGCGCCTCATGTTTACAAATCGTGACGTCATAACAGCGACTCACAACTTGTGAGAAGTGTTCACGACACTCGTGAGTTGTCACGAGTTCACGAAAAAGTGAAAGATCACTGTTTGTCGTAAAAGAAACATCAAGAGAAGAGAAGTGAGTGAAATAGAAGTTAAATATCAATTTAAATGAGTCCAGAGTGTTTTCTCATGAAGGTTCTCCGGCTATGCAAACTATTTAGAGAAAAAGATTGAGATGTTGGATTAGAAAGAGAGAAGAGCAAAATGAGAAAGACAGAAGTGATTGGTTACGATCAGTAGTGGCAGAGGATATGATTGATTATGAGATCTTTTCAATGATAGATACTTTTTAAAGCTTATTGGTTCATTGAATTTTGTGGTTGTAGTACTCTTTTCATGGAATGTCTTCTTAAATATTTGCATTTCTCTCTTTGCTTCAAGCCAACATTTATATTCAGTTGAATAGAATGGAAACATCAGAAGATTGGTGCACAAAAAATCCCGAATATTGAATACTTTAAAAACTTATTGGTTCATTGAATTCTGAGGTTGTTGTACAGGTACTTCTTCCATGGACAGTCATAATGAATGTTCAAGAGACATCAAGAGAAGAGAATTGAGTTAAATAGAAGTGAAATATCAATTTAAATGAATCTGAGTCCAGAGTGTTTTCTCATGAAGGTGGCACTCATGAAGTGTTTCTCATGAAGAAAAAAAAACTCATGAAGGTTTTCTCATGAAGTGTTTTCTCCTCTCTTTGCACTATGCAAATATGATTGAATTTATTTTAAAATTGTTGATTTGTAATTTTTTATATTTTTTGGCAAATGAGGAAATATTGGTTCATCAAGGATATTTTAGGGGTCAAAAGATTAAGTTGAAGAATAATTATTAAACTGGGCTAACTTTTTAAACATTATGAAACAATTTTAGATGGAATAAAGATACAATTAAAAAAATTAAGAGAATGAAAAAGAAAAAAAAATTTAATGAAAACAATTTTGATAAAGCCACTCTCACGTTGTCATCTATTATTTTTCACTTTTGCTATCTCTTTACACATTGTTTATGATTGTCCGTTGCAAGCTGTCTCAAAACATCGTTGTTGAAATAAATCTGGCACCTGTAAATCATTTTGGTTTAATTAAAGCATTGCTGCAGGGAAGTGATGATTAATAACGCATATTGTAAAGACGACAACGTCTTGTGTCTCCCAGAACAACCACCTTGCGTTTATACATGGTGGAAATATTGTAAAGTGGTATTGTTTGGTAGATTTATATGAAGGTGGAGAGCACGATAGGAGAAACAAGAGATCACAAGAGAGTTGAAAAAGAAAAGGAAATGGGTAGAAATACGGGAGAAATGGGAGATTGTGAGAAAGAAGAGAAGAAGAGAGAAAAGAAGAGAAGAAGAAGAAAGAAGAAGAAGAAAAAGAAGAGGAGAAGAAGAAGGGAAGAAAAAGAAGAAGGAGAAGAGAAAGGAAGAAGAAGAAGAGAGAAGAAAAGAAGAATGAGGAGGAAGAAGAAGAAGAAGGATGAGGAGGGGAGGAGGAGAGAAGAAGAAGAAGAAGAAGAAGGAAGAAGAAGGAAAAGAAGGAGAAGAAGAAAGAAGAAGAAGAAGAAGAGAAGAGAGAAGAAGATGAAAAGAAGAAGGAGAAGAAGAAAGAAGAAGAAGAAGAAAAAGGAGAAGAAGGAGGAGAAGAGGAAGAGGAGAAGAAGGAGGAGAAGAAGAAGGGAAGAAAGAAGAAGAAGAAGAAGAAGAAGGAGGAGGAGGAGATGGAGGAGAAGAAGAAGAGGAAGAAGAAGAGAAGAGGGAGGGAGGGAGGAGGAAGAAGGAGGCGGAGGAGGGAGAGGAGGAGAGGGAAAGAGTAAAAGGACAAAGGAGAGGACCTGGAAAATGTGAGAGAAATAGATGTGGTATTGTTTGGAGATTTAGGAACAATGAAAGTTTCGAATCGAGAACAAGAGGTGAAGAAGGAGAAAGTTGGAGAAGGAGTAAAAAGACGTAGAAGTTGATCAACAAACGAAGAAGAAGAATAAAATAAATGTGTAGGTGTACATTAGGTAGAAAAGTAGTAGTTATTGACAAGAGCATGGATATGAAGAAAAATAAATAGTAAAGAGTGTGTAGAAGAAGAACGATAAGATAAAGTTGGTGTGAGGGAGAGACGAAGGAAGACAAAGAAGATGCGTGCTTTGAGGTTATGTTGTAGAGGAGGTGTCAAACGGTTTTGGCCCAGCATGAATAGAAAGCTAAACAAGCACCGCGCTAATTCATGCCAAGCAATGACTAACAAACAGGGGGCAGATTGCCTCCTCCCCCTACCAGCCCCAAAAACCATTCCCTTCCCCCTAAAACCCTCCCCCAAGTCATTGCCTCTAATTTTCAGGCAATCCTGTTGCAATGAAGGCCACCTTCGCTTCTTGTTCAGTTCTGCTTTGGTCTTGTCCTGCTTTTAATGAATCCACTACTTCCCTCCCCCTTAACTATTCACCTCCGTTACTTGCAGCTACTAATAATGGGTGCTTTTGTCCTGTCTGAACATAACCTCTAAACATGTATGTTTCTAATTATCAACAACGTTTATGATTGTTTTTTCGTTGTGATTCCTTCCCATCATCGTTCTCAGGAACGTAATTTAAAAAAGAAACGGAGAATAGTGCACAAATTATCGATTGGTGAAGAAAGGGAGATCATGACTATACCTGCAAATTTAGACGAATAGTTTTTTCATAGCTTCTTAGATTTAGTTTAATTTGATTAGATTTAGATTTAGTTTGAAGATTTCCGATTCGTAGACTTCGCAGACTTCCGAACTTAGAAGTTTGCAGACTTCAGACAAATGTACCTTCGAAAACTATAAGCTGCATTAAAATATATTCATCAAATACATTTTTAAACAGACTGTACAATTCATTTAACTCATCATCACAAAGCCAACTTCATTCAAGTTTGGCTCGACTAGAACGGACTAGAACTCTTCGGCTGCACTAGAACGGACAGAATCACAAATAAATGATGGAATAAGGAGAAATTTGTCTGTTATACCTTCACATGACAAAATAGTACAGAATAGAAGAAACTGGTGCAGTCACTTGAGTAGGATGCCTTCAGAAGCCCAATATTATACACCTGCTTAGGAGAGAGACGTAGGAAGGCCGAGAAAAGATGGGTACGGATGGAACAGGTTAATCAAAAGACCTAATATTTGAAGTAAAGAAGAAGTAGAAAAAGAAGGAGAAGAAGAAGAAGAGAAGAAAAGAGAAGAAGAAGAAAGAAGAAGAAGAAGAAGAAGAAGAAGAAGAAGAAGAAGAAGAAGAAGAAGAAGAAGAAGAAGAAGAAGAAGAAGAGAAGAAGAGGAGGAAGAAGAAGAAGAAGAAAGAAGAAGAAGAAGAAGAAAGGTCGCCTTCCAGTTACAATCGTAACAAATAAATACGGGGTAGTTGTGCAAAATAGCTCATGATTGCATTATTAGTGTGATTGCAGCAGTACCAGAAAAATTAATTGTGTCTAACAATAATTATTCCTGTTATCTTCTCTGTCACCACTTCCTTATCTTGTTTCTCTTTTCCACCTATTTCTCTCCTCCATCTCTTTCTCCTCTCCTTTCATAACAAACACCTTACTTCCCCTGCCCCTTCCCAAAACCATCTCTTGTCATACACTCTCTCTCATTATTTTGGGAAGCAATCTAAATTGCACCGACCATTATTCATGAAGGATTGTTAACGCGGCGTGATGGGGAGGGATGTCGGATAATGGAGGAGGTGTGTGGGGGGGGGAAGGGTTGAAAATAGAGGATGGAACCTAGATAGGGGTGGTGAGTGGGGAGGAGGGAAACCTAGAGAGGTAAGGGAAACATCTTCTCCTAATTATTTTCCACCCTTGACAAGGACTGCACCTTCAAACAACATCGTGCGACATGTTTAGTTAGGTCTCTTCACTCTAATGACTTCAAATGAGACGGTGGGTTGGCTAACAGCATACATTGCTTGATGTGAGGCTGTTAGAATAACATGTTAGTTGATGTGGAGTTGTTAGAACAACATGTGAAATAGATCTGCTAACTTGGTTGTTGAAGGAATAACATTCCGGTTGTTGTTAGAATATGATAGATTATGATTGTTAGAAAAATCAACTCCGGTATAAATGGCACTGGGAGTAAATAGTATGTATGATTGTTAGGCTAGGCGTACACCGGTTAGTCAAGACAAGACAAGATTAGTCACGTTTAGTCACAGTAATTCAGTTTGTACAGCACACACTGATGCAATGACTAATCGGTGTGTGTTGCTTCATAATAAGCATGCAGTACTGTGACTAATCTTGTCTTGTCTTGTCTTACTACGCCTAAAATATCATTTTATAGTCGCAACTGAACATAATTAATTGTAGTATGCAATACTACGAGTTCAATACTACAATAATACTCGTAGTATTCAACAAAATGTTTTAATTTTTGAAAATTTCTGTAATGTACACTATATCATTTGTTTCATAGTGCAAAATGTTATAATGTGCTGATTACTATTTTAAATAACCTGGAAACTATTTGAAACACGGGAATCGAACTCTCAGCCAGCACAGAGGAGATCATCTTGAAAAAATAAATTATTCCAAGCAATTGATTCAGTTTATTATTATAGTTCATTCTTTGTTTTTAGTATACGGTTGTTCTGACCCATTGAGGATCACTTGCAACAAGTCGTGGTTTCTCCTTTTCAACTTCTCAATATTCTTCCATACAATTTCTTGCTCCATTTTCATTTATGGTTCATCGAATTGATCTTGGTCTTGGTTTTCTTCAAAATAATTTATTTACGTCATTGAATACTTTTGCATTCATTTAGCAAGATCAAGATCTAGTATCCAGCTAGAGCGCAATATCTTTCTAATCATAGCACATTATTGAAGTACTTACAATAATAATGTTGTACTGTATTTTAAAACACACTAGAGAGAATAGACTGGAACGTAATCCAGCTCTGTCTTGCGAAACTCTATTGCAAATCAACTGTAACATGCCAATCACTGAGAAAAATATTTCTAAAAATTAATGGTTTAATCCACCACCAAAACCAATATTCAGAATCTCCTTTAAATCGATTTCCTTCTTTGAATATTTGCCAGAAGAGTGAGTGTAAGAAACAGGAGAAGATTGGTACTGTGAATTGAGGGACAGGAAAGTAGAGTAGAGAAGTAGAAGAAGATGAAGAAAAAGAAGAATAAGAAGAAGAAGAAGAAGAAGAAGAAGAAGAAGAAAGAAGAAGAACAAGAAGAAGAAGAAGAAGAAGAAGAAGGGAAAGAGGGCAGATGGAAAAAGGGGACTAGTAGAGTTGAACGATGAGGAGGAAAGCAGAAGAATGAGGAGGTGGAGGAGAAGGAGGGGGAGGAGAATGATGATGAGCAAGAGGAGGAAGAGGAGGATGATGATGAGCAAGAGGAGAAGGAGGAGGGGGAGAAGACGAAGAAGGAGGAGAGGAGGAAGGGGCTGATGATGTTGGATGAAAAGGAGAATCGTCCCAATTTGAGAAGTATTCTTGACACTAACAAGCATCCGTTTATATCTACTTCCGTCTCTCCCTCAATCATTGGACTTTCTTTCTCTCTTCTACACCTTTCTATCTTCGTTGATTCCTGCCTTCTTTCTCGTATCCTCCTCTCTTTTCCTTCTGTATAACACACTATCTTCCATTCCTTTCATAACCTTTGATTTCTCCAGATTTCCTCCACTTTTTGCCATGATTACCGTCTTTGTTGACTTTTGTGTTATTGCTCGTATTCTATCTCCTCTCTTTCTATGTTGTTATGTTCTAGAAATCTTCCATTTCTATTTTGACTCTCGATTTCATTCATTAATTCATTTAATATCAAGGATTCATTCAATAAAATGTCAAGGAAAGAGAAATCAGGATTTTACCCACTTCCTCCAAATTCACTATGATTTCATGCCTTTTCTCCTTTCCATACCTTTCACAATAATTCTGAGCAGTGTATTTTTCTTGTTTACAAAGATTCCTTCTATTATTCACACATTTTCACTGCATTCATGTATTCAAGAACGATTCCCATGTATTTAATGGTCAATAATTAATTATTGAAGCCATTTATAGCTCGTGTGAAATGACTTGACCTATGGCCATTTAGTGAAGTCAACCTATCCTACCTGTATTTGATAGGCCAACTGATTGCGCAACAATACATAGTAGACAATATCCAATACTCAATTGAATTCAATTTTCAATCCTGATTAATTGAATATATTTTTAAAATTTATTAAATAATTGTCTTCTTGTTATATTCCAAGAAAAATGAGATATTATTGCAATTTCCAGTCTTCTTTCTTTTCTAGCGTACCTTAACTCGGATTCTCAGTGAGGCTACCTAACTACTTTTTCGTTGTTGTATTTCATCTATAACTTGGATTTTTTTTGTAAATGTTAATAAATTTATTGGAAATAATATTTCGGAGAGGACGAAGAGTTGGCAGAGACATGGCAGAGAGTTGCACGAGAGAGAAAGGAATGGGATAGGATGAAAACCGTTCACAAGGAAGTTTGGCTATTTAAGGATTGATATATACATTATATACGCTTTGAGTGAAAAGGAGGGACATAACAGCACTCATTCACATTATTCTTAATAATAAGAATAATCTACCCCAGCAGCTGTTGATTATTGCATGAATGTATAATTTTCATTTTGAAAATGTTGTAAATGAATTTAAAAGAGCAATAAAAGGGTTATTCATAATATTTAGTAACGTAATATTAAACGGTTGTAGACACCATCAGTGAAAAATGCATTTGAAATTGTCAGTTCGACGAAAAATCAATATTCGGTAAACCCAAGGGTCATAGTTTTAAGCTGTTTCTCCCGTTCAGGCCTACTTTGTCATTCGAATGGTTCTCATGTATGGGTTCATGTCCTGGGGGTTCTCATGTATGAGTTCATGTATTTCTAGAAAATCTGGATATTCGCTGGGTAGAAAGGAAAGTGAGGTTTGGAAGGAAAGCGCTAAGGTCGAGTTTCACTCTTCGTCTGTCAGTCAATTGGAAGGCAAGGGTTGGCCGCACACATGCGCAAGCGCGTACACACGCTACGAGACAGAAAGTGACATAAATTGGAAAGGTGATTAAAGAAGTCTCTCGCCACTCTGCCCCAGTGCAGCTCAGCTCCCCCAATCTTTTTCTTTCTGGTGTCAACTCTCGTCTGCGTTGCCTTCTATTCGCAATTGCTCTGTGGTTGTCGACAAGTTTCTTCCCTCCTTCTCCACCACTCCTCCTTCTTCTCCTCATCTTCCTACTCTTTCTTCTTCTTCTTCTCCTCTTCTTCCTTCTCCTTCTCTTCCTTGTGCTCCTTCTCTCCCTCCTCATTTTCTTTCTTCGTGAAATTTTTTCTTCTAGTACTTTGATTTCTTCCTCTTTTCTCTTGAAGTAATACTCCATTTTTTAACTTTCTTTTATTTCTACTGCTATTTCTTGTCCGTCTTTGCATCCCTCTCTTCCAGTGTTTGTACATCATGTAACCTCTTCTTCTTCTCCTGAGAGTTCTACTCTCTCCTTTGTTTTTTTTTTGCATCCCCTTCAACTCTTCGTATCCTCTTTAATTTTTTCCAAAATGAGAACTCTTTTGAATCCTTCCCATTTTCCCCTTTCCTCTTCCCTATCATCTCTTTCTTCATCTGAATCTCCTCATTTTCCTGCTTCTCCCCTCTTCCTCTTCCTTTCTTCTTGTTCCTTTCCCTCTTCTTCTTCCTCTCTCTCTTTCTTCTTCTTTCCCTCTTTCTTTCTCTTCCACCTCCTTTCCCTGTCCCTCTTCCTCTTCTACTCCCTCTTCATCTTCATCTTCCTTTCTCTCTTCCTCCTCCTTTCCCTCTCCCTTCTCCTTCCACTCCTCCTGCTCTTCCTCTTCCTTTTTCTCTTCCACACCTTTTCCCACCACTTTCTCCTTTTCCTCTACAAACTTTTCCACCTCTTTCCATTTATCCCATTCCTCCCACCCAGTTAGCTGTTCTCGTCCATCTTTCTGTTATCCCGTTTTATTTATGTTTCTCCCCTTCTTATGATTTTTAAGTTTCCATTTCTCCTCCCCTTTCTCCTCTTCTTCTCTCTTTTTTCAACGGATTTCCTTTCACTCCCTTCGTGATCCCCGTCTCTCATCTTAGTTTTGCTGTTGAGATTCTCAATCATGTTTTACGTTTTGCGCCTCGTCTGCATCTTGTAAAGGAAGAGGAAACTTTTAATGGCCATCACTCACCATTACTCTATCTCTCTCCCTCGCTCTCTTCTCTCTCTGCTTCTCTCTTTCTTTCATCTCTTGTTCTTTCTCTCTCTCTTTCTTTCTCTCTCAAGGTCAAGTGTTGATCAAGGTCAATTGTTGATGAAAAGGATTTCTTTGTATCTCCTTTTCCAAGAATGGACATTCATATGTCCAAACTTCGTCTTCCCATCTAGATAACTCACAATTATCAAATCATCAGTATATTTTTGCTTTATATCCACTCATGGCATAATTTATAAGCAAATGTAAATTTGACGAATAATCAATTGTATATTAATTGTTATTTTAATCTAGAATTTAAGCCGTTATTTTTGTTATCAACATGAATGAAGTAATAAATCTAAATCTAAATCTATCTGAATAAAATAATCTTATCTCCTCTCTCCTTAGAGTCCTTATGAGAAGGATTTTTCAGGAGAAATCACATGTTCAAATATCAACTTCATCATTTCATATTATGGACATATTGAATCATCTTAATAACGTCATATGCAAAGGATTAGTCGAATGATACTTATCACTGATATTAGAATACTAATATATCAGTATTCTAGTATCCGTAATACTATAATATGAAGATCCATTTAAGGTTTTAAAGGAACTATCAGAAGAATTTTTATAAGGTTCCTTATAAAATCTATCTTTCAAAACCATTTTCTCTCCAAGTTTTCAATTCAATATCGGAATCAATTCGCAGCCTCCGTGAACTGCGAAGGAGAACGTATTGGTTCCAAGGGTGAAGAAAATAGTGAGACAAGGATGGAAACAGAGGGAAGAGGAAGGATGATGGGAGATAGGAATGATGACTAGAGAAGGAGGAGAAACGGAGGAGGAGCGGGAGGACGAAGAGGAGGAGTAGGTGTAGAAGGAGGAGTAGGAGGAGGAGGAGAGCGATAACTTGAAGAGGTCCAACCTTTAGCTGTGCAATAATATTCTCGTGCATCGACGACAGAATAATGGAATTTTTTTCATTACTTACAATCCGTCCTCTGCTCTTGGTCGGTCGTCATCTTGTTATAATACGGCGCATGCGCGGTGGGAAGTTGTGGGTTAGGGTTAGAGGGCATATCATATCATTTCTGGGCAATAAATTATGCTGTGGAGTAGGTGAAGGGTCTTCTTCCACATCTTCACACCCTTCTTATCTTCTTCTTACTCTTCTCGTTCCCTGTCTGATTTTCCTTCTCTTCTCCCTTCTTCTTTCCCTTCTCCATTCCCTCATTCTTCGCCTTTTCTTTCTCTTTCTCCTTTTCCTTCTCCTTTCACCCCTCCTTTCCCTTTTCATTTACCATATTCTCCTTTACTATCTCCCTTATTTAGAAGGTAGAGGGTCTTCGTCATCTTCTTCCACATCTTCACACCCTTCTTATCTTCTTCCTTTCTCGTTTCCTGTCTCCTTTTCCTTCTCCTTCCACCCTCCTTTCCTTTTCCTTTACTATCTCCCTTCTCCTTTCAAACATATATTAAAATAAAATACTTCACAGTCGTAAAAAATAATGACAAGGTTGATAGACAAGGCGAATTAACAATAAACAATTGGGAATACAGTATTTACAAATATTGAATAAGCTTGACACGTTTTTCCCAAATACTACTTCAGCTTATTCATCAGTTCAGTTCGTCACTTTGCTGTATTTCTTGACTTTCAAGTCGATTATGAAACAGGCTTGTAGAATGGACATAGAGATATCTATGAGATAATTATGATAGAATGGAGTTCCTAATATAAATATTCTATTTTATATCATAATTAAATATTTGGTAGTGTACAAACACCTTAGAAACTGTTCTTGTTAATACTTTAAATAAAACTTTCTATATTGCAGTTTGTAATGAATGATAAGAAAGGGAGAGTGATTAATAATGATAACTTTAGGGAGGAAAAATAAAGAAGGAATGTTGAATTTTGTCAATTCTTTTATATGCTATCCATAATTATATTATGGATATTATATTATAAGCATTTATCCATAAGCATAATAATTTGAAAACACATGGTTATTGATTCAAGAGTGCTATTGGATCCATAAACTGTCTATTGAGCGACTGAAAAACCGGGCAGTAGACTTATTGAAAGATAATGCAATGAAGGTCGATGAAATGATGGAGAAAGCTATAAACGAATTAAATGAGCGATAAAAGGATAGAAAAATAGTGAGTGTGACAGAGAGATAGAGTGAGTGTGACAGAGAAAGAGAGTGTGAAATACGGATCAGGTGTTTAGTGAATTGCTAGATGATCGTCTGCCAAAATTAGTTGTTGGGATATGGATGTCTAGTCGGGGCATTAGAAAGGTTTGTCCGATTGCCAAGTGCTCTCCCTCTATAAATAAAGTGGCACTTATTGATCTCTGATAGAATAATAGCCGACTCGCCATTACAAAGTCATTTTCAGACCACGCGGCCTCAGCTAACGTTGACATATTTATTCTATTCACCACATAAATATTTATAGCCCCAACGACCGATAAATGAAAATAGCTCCAAGTACTTTGGAGTGCATTAGAAGTGTGAATTGGTTTTGGTTTTAAAAAATAGAAAGCATCGAGGATTCTAATGTATCTCTTTAAGGATTGACCTACTGGTTATTGGAAGAATAGAGAGCATACTTCAAACATCAGAAGATTTGTTTGTTTTCGAGAATTTACTTGAGGGTCTTCTTGAAGCTTCATTTGAGAATCAACTTTAAAGAGTCTTGAGGTACCTCTTGAAGCTTCACTTAAGAATTAACATAAGGTGTATAGCTCCAAGTGCTTTTTTGATTATATTCAAAAAGTGAATAATTTTTTTCTGGTTCAAGTGAATTTGATTTGTTTGAGTTTATCCCAAAAATTAGATGGTTATATAGAATTATTTGAAGGATTTAGTTGAGGGTCTTCTTCAAACTTAAGCTTTACTTGCCGGTTCATTTAAGAATTAAATCGAGGGATGAATTTAATGTTTGAAGTCTTCATTTGAAAGTCATCTTTAATAGAAAGTTTGATTTTGTAGTACAATATAAGATCTACTCCAGGTTAAAAATAAGGCTTACTTCAGGACTTTACTTCATCGATATGTATCTCAATTATTCAAAAATTCATTATTATAAAGAAAAGTGAGAAAAGGACTGTATTGATGATTATTGTGATTCTCAATACAGTAGTAAGATTCTCACTAGAAAAAAATGGCCCAATAATCACAAAAAGAAGAAGAGAGGGAGAAGAAGGATTTGAAAAAGAGAGACATTCCATGAAAGGTGATAAGGAAGATAATAATTTCATCGACACCACTGGCAATCGAAATGCTATAATAATATGCCATCATTTATCTACCTCCTTATTTATTTCATATAGCTATTGGCTTGTAGAATTGAGGAGACGAAGGGGGCTGACAAAAAAAAAGAAGAAGAAGGTGGAGGAGAGGAGGAGGAGAAGAGGAAAAATAAAGAAGAAAAGGAAGACGAAGGGGCTGTCAAATAGAAGAAGAAGGAAGAGGAGAGGAAAGAAAAGGAGGAGGAAGAAGAAGAAGAAAAAGAAAAGGAAGACGAAGGGGCTGACAAAAAGAAGAAGAAGGAGGAGGAGAGAAAAGAGGAAGAAGAAGAAGAAAAAGAAGAAGAGACGAAGGGGCTGTCAAGAAGAAGAAGAAGAAAAGAAGAAAAGGATGACAAAGGGGCTGACAAAAGGAGAAGAAGAAGAACAAATTGGAGGAAGAGGAGAAAGGAGGAGAAGGAGAAGAAAAGGAGGAAGAAGATGAAGAAGAGGTAGGAGGAGAAGTGAATGAAGAAGAAGGAGGAGAAAGAAAAGAAGAAGAAGAAGAAGAAGAAGACGAAGAGCAAGAGAAGAAGCAAAGAGAAAGAAGAAGCAGGAGGAGGTGGAGGAGGATAGGAGGAGGAAGAAGAGGATGAGGAAGAGGATAAGAAGAAATATGGAGGGCATTCAATGATTAAATTCCGAATAAAGAGCTGCACCACAAGAGCTAGACGAGAGGCGAGGAGCAGGTTATTGTTGGAATTGATTGCTTTCAGTTTTCTCGTTACCGTTCAGGGTATGAGCCCTTTAGGGCCCCCTCCTCTTCCCTTAAAGGGGTTCCCTCACCTCCCCCTCCCCTCCTACGGGAACCAGTCAGGCATTGTCACACGTAATAGATCTGTACTAAGGCTCGACTGTGTTTGTCTCTCTGCGGCTTTTATAAGGTATCTTCTTGTTTTGAAGGAGGTCGCAGGTTCTTAGGGTTTTCCCTGTGATGTCGCATCTTACCCAGTAAATGTTTTCAAGTATTGTGTAATATAGATGGTTCTAGCTTGGTTCCATTTATCTTCTCAACGATAGAATTGGGAAATATTGGCTGTATTTATCTTGGTTCTGTTCATCTATCCGTTAACATTGTTGAGCAGTATATCCCGTGGCGAAGCGTGGTATACTTAACCGGTCATCGCCGGGTATATTTCCTATAGGACATGTACCCGGCGATGACCGGTTAAGTATACCACGCTTCGCCACGGACTGTATATCCTATCTATTTTGTCCAAGTTACTGATGAGGGAAACCATTTGACTTACGTCCAACATCTACTTAACGTTGAATAGTTTTATAGTGATCGATTTATAATTATTTGTAAAAGTGATCCACCGCTTATTTCTGGTGACATTGTTAATTAACATAATCTAAAGTCATCATGAATAGTTGTTTAATAAGGATGTTATTATACAATATTTGTCATTTGTGGTTGTATTCCCTTTACTTCGTACTGTGAATTCATGTGCACTGTTCCCTCTGAAATTGGTTCAAATGAAATGCTCAAAGATCTTCGTTATTAGCAAGTTTATTCTCTAATATTTTTGCAAATACCGTAATAATAATTATCAATGTTATAGAAAACCTAAAAAATGTTTAATCTGTTCTGTCATCTCGATTTACCAAAAATAAATCAGAACTAAATCGGTTTCCACATTTGTTAACATATTATGACTCTCATCTCATCTCCACATTTGTTCATGAACTCCCATTGGCTAGCTCCTCCCACTTGCGTAACAAGGCTCCGCCCCCAGCCAATCACAGTGCAGTACACCATCGTGACGTAGTTCAGCCTTCCAGTAGCAGCCATTTTGATAGTTCAGTAGCTAGATAGACGACTCCATTTTAGAAATTTGATGACTGTATTCATACTTACAGTATGAATAATTGATTATTGTTTGGAATACCTGCTCTATACTTCCTTATACAGTAATTCCTTTAAAAATACCTGAACCCCCTTCCTTAAACTTATAATATTTCTTTTCTTTATTTTATTGTTTGTATTCATAGTAAGCATTTATTTTACTTATTTATTCTATTTGTTATAGGCACCTGCTGTAAAATCTTTTTAGGTTTAGCGGGACCATTTTGTAAAGTGCTTTTCATAAAATAAAATGATTGATTGAATTTTTTCTTCATTGAATTGATTATTGACAAATGACGATGAAACACAGGTTTATTCATTTTGGTACAATGAATTAACCTGTAATAAATTTTATTTGATCAATATAAAGACAATATAAATATATACAAATTTGTGGCATGACAAAGTCTGTCAGGTTCAGCTAGTGTTTTTTTTTAATTTTTTTTTTTAGAAAAATGTGAACTTTTTAAATTCTTCTCACCCTAATGAGTCTTCGAAATAATGTCGTTTACACCAAAGTCGTTAGATCAGTTGGCTGAAATTTCTAAGAGACCATCTTCTAATGTAAGCCTTGAGATAGTTTTCGTAGGAGAGATTTATCTCGTAGCAACAGCTTAGGTCAGCCGGTGTGGAGACAAGAGTCCCCGATGATAGTCATTAAGCGGCTTAATGTTCCCGGATTCCGTTAATGGCGCTGGTTGACTAGAACTAGGCGACCGCCATTTCAGGGAGCCATTCATCTTCAGGCAAGACGAAAGTGCATAGGGAATAAATGCTGCAAGGAAATAGTTGTGGGTGAAGATAGGGAAAATAGCGGACGATGAAGTTCGAAAAATAGGAAGAGTTTTAAGGTAATTTTACATTTAGTTACAAGACGAAAGTGCATAGGGAATAAATGCTGCAAGGAAATAGTTGTGGGTGAAGATAGGGAAAATAGCGGACGATGAAGTTGGGAAAAAAGGAAGAGTTTTAAGGTAATTTTACATTTAGTTACAAGACGAAAGTGCATAGGGAATAAATGCTGCAAGGAAATAGTTGTGGGTGAAGATAGGGAAAATAGCGGACGATGAAGTTGGAAAAGAAGGAAGAGTTTTAAGGTAATTTTACATTCAGTTACATGTAAGAGATACTTCTGTGAAATACTTGTTCCAGTATCAGTATTCCAATCTCTTTCACATCACCCTCTCTTCCTCCAAAATCTGTTCAAAACGTTTCTGGGATGCCAAATGACTTGAATTATTTATTTATTCATTATAAAATAAATATTTGGTGATGTTGGAGTGAAATGTTTACGCTTACAGAAAATGATACTAAGGCTAGGCGTACACTGGTTAGTCAAGACAAGACAAGCCGAGATTAGTTACGTTTAGTCACAGTAATTCACATAGTTGCTTATGAAGCAGCACACACCGATGCAATGACTAATTGGTGTTTGTTGCTTCATAAGCAACTATGTAAAGTTCTGTGACTGAACGTGACTAATGTCGTCTTGTCTTGTCTTGACTAACCGGTGTACGCCTAGCCCGTATTAGACTATCAAATGTTTTGTATGAGATCTTTGACAACCATATGCTCGGTTTCTCAGTCGTTCAATAAACAGTTTATGGATCCAATAGCAGTATTGAATCAATAACCATGTGTTTAGTCTATTGAACAAATGATAAACCGGGCATATGTTTGTCAAAGATCTTTTATAAAACATTTGATGGTCTAATACGGGTCTTAAGCATTTATTGACTAGGTTAACAAATAAGATGTGCCGTTTTGTAGCGTGCTCCATGAATTAGAAGACCAGGAGCCTGTTTCATAATTCTAGAAGTCCTATAAAACAGAAAAGGGGCTTACTCACTGTAGACATCAATATCACAATGTAGTATGCAATAAACTGGAACATCTAGGCGCTCTTTTCAAGTCTTAGAGGACTTGTAAAATTTATAAAATATGCCCCAGAGCCTTTTCTAGGGATTGACTTGGGATGTATATTTTTGCCTATAGCTTAAGGGACAGTTTCTCCAGGGAAATAAGTGCGTTAAATTGGGAGAAAAAAAGACAAATGAATAGGCTAGAGTAAGAAACACTGAATACAGATTCTTCAAAGATTTGAAAGCTTAACAAAAAAGAATAAGTAAATCACACTAGAGATAGATTCGCAAAAAGATCTACAGGTGTACAAAAACGTAAATCATTATTGAATGTTGTAATGAACGTGAACATAATGTAAGAAGAATAAATGGGTTTCAGTAAGTCACACTAAAGATAGTTTCACAAAAAGATTTAAGGAATCAAAACAATCAGGTACAACAAAATGTAATAAAAGAATGACTTTGTAAGAAGTCGTACTAAATACGATTTTACTAAAAGATTTACATGGAAAAAACAATTAACAAAACAGAGATTTACAAACTTTTTTCTAGAGAATTTTCTAGAGATTTACAAACGTAACAAAAACAAATGTTAGGAGAATGGATTGTTGGAGAGAGTCACAGTGAAGACAGATTCTCCAAAGATTTACAAGCTTAACTTGCAAGAGTAACATCGCAGTTGCAAGTCTCTTGGGCGACAACGCTTTAAATACTGCCTAACTCATCTACTACGCTCCTCTGCCCTACACCTCAACAATTCCAGTCGAAATTCCTCCACACTCATTCCGAAATCCCCCCGCTTTTCCCTCATTCCACCGAATCCCCCAAGACTGCATTAGTGTTAACTGTTCCCCTGGGAGATAATGTTCTGTGTCATCAGCGGCTAATGCTAGTCTAGTCTGAAGTGGAAGTGTGAAAAAAGAGAGAATGATGAAGTGGATGAAGTGGATGAGAGGGAATGAAGAGAAGGGGTGGAAAGGGGGAGGGAGAATGATGTTGAAGGATAAAGAAAGGAAAAAACGGACAAGGAACTAGAGAATGAAAGTACGCCCCATAACAATCTAGCTATAATAGCTAGTGTTTGACATTAGTGAGTTGTCAAAAAAGTGGGAGAGAAGACGAAGGAGAGGGAGAAGTATAAAGAGGAGGACGAGGAGAAGAAGAAGGAGAAGAAGAAGAAGAAGAAGAAGAAGAAGAAGAAGAAGAAGAAGAAGAAGAAGGAGAAGGAGGAGGAGAGGAAGAACAAGGAGAAGGAGAAGAAGAAGGATGGGGATGGAAAGGGTGGAGGAAAGAAAGATGATAAAGATGAGGGGGAGGAACTTATTTAAAGGAATCAAGTGGATTATGTTGAAAGAGGAAAAGAAACTGAAGAGAAGACAGATAAAGTCAGGGAGAGATGAAGGGATAAGAGAGATGAGTGTTGAAAAAAGAATTAAGAGGAGAGAGAAAAGAAAGGACATAAGGAAGAAGAATGAGGGAATGATGAGGGAGAGAAGAGGTATAGAGGCTAAGAGGAAGGGATAGGAAAAAGATGAGCAAGATCGCAAAAAAGAGAGAGGGAGATGTTGAATGATAGTGGGAGAGAAAGGGAAAAAATAGAGGACTTAAAAAGTAAAGAGTAAATCATTTATTCTTTTTTTTTAAATCTTATGGTGAATTCAAAATGTTTCCCAGAATACACTACAGTGAAAGGTTTTATTTATCGAAAACAAGCTGTCCCGGCGAACTTCGTATCGCACTCTTCCCCCCAAATGTCCCTTCTCTTACAAATGTCCCCTTCATGCCACCCTCAAAATGCCATACCCCAAAATAATACCGTTCATTCCCCAAATGTCACCCCCACATATCCCTCTTCATGTCAACCCCCTCTTTCCCATCATATGTCACCCCCCTCTTCCCACCAATTTTTCTTTTTTTTCAATTTCTTCAATTTTGTATTTTTTTTTATCTACCTATCTATTTCTTTTTATTTTTTAATTTATTTTTTTTATTTTATTTCTGTTCTTAAATTTTATTATTTGAAACGATAGAACATGTATTATACGAACGATAACTCATTCTTAATTGATGATTCTAGCGTAAAAAATAATTAGAGCAGAAAACCTAGTGCAAAAAAAAATGGTTCGTGGCGGGGATCGAACCCCCAAACTCATGGTCGTGAGGCCGAAACGCTATCCACTGAGTCACGGAGGCTTGAGATAGCATTGCTAATTTTCTGGTCTTGAATCACGATCATCCTTCCGTTCTTCGGTAGCCGGCAATTTCAAAATGTACGTCTGTGAAATGTTTGATAGGTTAGGTCATTAATGTACTAATTATTTATTAATTATAAAGGGATTTTCTTATATTTTAATACATATTATGTTAACCAGTGCTGTAAAAATTCAAACGAATCCAAAATCATCTAAATCGGTTCAGCCGTTCTTGAGTTATAAGCGAGCGTACAGACACCAACTCTCTTTTATTAATATACAAGCTGTCCCGGCGAACTTCGTATCGCACTCTTCACCCCCCCCCCCAAATGTCCCCCCCTCTTCTCCCCACAAATGTCCCCCCTTCATGCCACCCCTAAAAAAATGTCATCCCACAAATGCCCCCCTCCATTCCCCCCCAAATGTCACCCCCACATATCCCTCTTCATGTCAACCCCCTCTTTCCCATCAAATGTCACCCCCCTCCTCCCACCAATTATTTTTTTCATATTTATTTATTTCTTTTTAATTTTTTTTATTTTAATGTATTTTATTTTATTTTTATTATTTTTAATTTATATTTTTTAATTTTATTTCCGTTCTTCAATTTTTATCAGTCCTATTCTAATTAAAAGATTTTTTTTCATATTTATTACCTTTTTAATTTTTTTTATTTAAATTTATTTTATTTATTTATTTTTTATTCCCGTTCTTCAATTTTATTATTAGAAACAATAAAAAATGCATAATACGAACGATAACTCATTCTTAATAATAATTGATGATTGTAGCGTAGCGTAAAAAATAATTAGAGTAGAAAACCTAGAGCAAAAAGAAACGGTCCAGAGCGGGGTTTGAACCCGCAACCTCTAGGTTATCACGCAGAGACTCTTGCACTGAGCCACGGAGACTTAGGATATTCTTGCTAATATATCTGATCTTAAATTGCGATCATCTTTCCGTTGTAGGTACACGTTCGTGCCGGCAAGTTTGAACGTAGCTCTGTGAAATATTTGATAGGTTATGTCATTAATGTAATAACTATTTATTAATTATAAAAGGATTTTCTTATATTTTAATACATATTATGTTAACCAGTGCTTTAAAAATTCAAACGAATCCAAAATCATCTAAATCGGTTCAGCCGTTCTCGAGTTATAAGCGAGCGTACAGACACCAACTCTCTTTTATTAATATAGACAAAACATAGTTCATTGAATAGATCTCATTTGCTCGTTTTATGTAATATTTTTTCCATGTAGGTGAAGCTTCATCCGTAGTAAAACAATTACAATGAATTGAGAGATATCACGGTTTATGTATTATTCAATCCAGTTTGAATTGGATATCAATCAACATACAGAGACTGTATAATAACAGTGTGGACATTGCATGTCATACTTTTGATTGGTTAGCTCGGACAAATCCACCATACTTTTGCCAATTCCACGAGATTTGCATTGAAATGATACGCAAATAATATTTTATGTGAAGCGATTCATTTCTTACCTTCAAATTTGTCTCTTCCAGTGTAAATTTTCATCATTTTAAAACCAGTTATGTTTTGAAAGGAATTCCAAGAGTAGACAGACTATTTTTAATGTTAGAAGATTTATTTTTGATGTTGTTTCTCTTAAAATAAGTTTGACAAATGAGTGAATGGACTCATATTTGCTTGTAATTCAATATCAAAATTTAAAAATTTGGCGAAAGTATGGCGGTGGCGGGAATAAAAAATGTTCCAACACACTGTTATGGACCTTTTCACACCAATGACCACACTGTTATTAAACAGTCTCTGTAAATGAACCCTAAAAAAATCAATACAGTTATTTATTCAAAGCAACTCCTTCTCCATCTTCTTGCCTCTCCATTTTCTATAGAAACAACAAATTCAGTCTATTTCCAACAATCCTTTTTCTTTATTGAAGAATTTCAGACTCCACCTTCGTGATTATTATAGAGGACGAAAAATTCTCATGGAACCTCTAATTATCGTTTCTGAGTCCTCCGAAAGAGTTGCCTGGATATAACAAGACCAAACGCGGAGTATTGGAGAATAATTACTATAGTTGACAAAGGGGTTCTTTTTCGAGAATCGATGCTTCTATCAATTATTTTTCCGTTTTAACGATCAACTTCACAATGTGCAGTAACAATCATTGTTAGTCTGTTGATATTTCCACTTTTTTACGAAGTAGTCTCTCTTTTAGAGGTTAAATGTTTTCTCTAACAAAAATTACAAGTTTGGAAAGGAAGGTGAGATTTTAAATGTATAAAAGTAATGTATTCAGTATCTCTATTTTCGATGGTTTGCTTGAGAAGAGGTGGTCCTAGTGCCAATTTAGGTATTCAGAATTTAATAAAGTAGCAATATAACTGGGTGAGATTTTAATAATTGATTTTTGGCTAGAAATAATAACAATACTGTTCTGGATGTCCATTTTTGAGGAGTTTCTCACGCCTTACAATCTAATTATTCATTGAGGCTCACAATAATAGTTGTTTGGAAAATAACTGTTATCAATGAATAGTGAATGTGATGTGAATAGCACAATATTCATAGATTGAGAAGGCCTACAATTATTTTGTTTGAATCGGTGATAAACTGTATGCCAGTCAGACAGCAAATTAATCATCAACCCAATTGCCTATATTTAAAGTCCTGTAATAAAGAAAGAATCAGACACACACAATATGAATAGCATTGAGAAGGCCTATAATTATTTATTCATTTATTGGCAAAATTACAATGTGGGAAGAATCAATTATTTGTCCAAAACTGCTTCTTTCCCAAATTTTGATAAATAGTCCAGAGGTTATGTTGTTGATTCATCTTACTGAAATTGTGAGTCCAAAAAACTATTAACTAACAATAATTTTGAATTTCCAATGTAATGTGATCACATTTATGTGTCTGATGTGTGACTATCTTCTTCCTTTAATAAAGGACTTCTTAATTATTTTTGAACTGGTTCCAGTTATAATGTAAGAGTCATTAAGGAAATAATATTATAACAGTAATAGAATAATTTCATGAACGAGCTTTGAAGCTTATGAATCATGTCCTTGTTTTTGAGACAATCAATGATTTATCAAGATGAAAATATTCATCGTATTTATTTGAGAATATTGAGTATGGAGAATTGATTCGGTCAATTCCAGAATAAAGCATTAATTCAACAGATTTTTTCCCACAATCCAAGTAAGTAGTATGTCACTAATTTCTTCTTTCTTTATGCACCGATTAATTCCATGAAAACTGTTGATTTGCGCAAATATCGTTGCATTACAGGTGCAATTTTATATCTTCTTTATGATTCAATTATTTTTTCGTGATTCATGTTCAGTACTATGATTGAGAATTTTAATTTTTTCAAACTAGTCAAACAAAATCTCCATAAATATTACCAAAGACGATAGGAAATTATTAATTAAACTAAGTATTCTAATTGTCTTTGATATTACATACTTTCAACACATACCAAAGTCACAATAGTTGAAACCTGAGCCATCATCATTTCCTCTTTATCGCATAACTCCTTTTCCACCCTCCAAACTTCCTTCCCCCCACCCACCAACATACACACACATTTCTCTGCCAAATAATAAATCATGACTGGGGCCAATAATGGAGCTTTATTAAAAAAAGAGAAAAGAATAAGCGGAAAAGAAGAAATTGTTTATGGCTTTCAATAGACGGCGAGGCGTCGAGAAGAGAGACGAAAAGAGAGAGAGAGTGGTAGGGGAGAGAGAGAGGAATGAGGAAGAGGTAGAGTGAGTGAGAGTGAGAGAAAACCAAAATTGGACCCTGAGTTCGAAGAGCAGCACATCACTGGAGAAGAGGCCTTATTGAAAACTAGTGCAGCTAATGCTTTTCCTACCCCTCCACTCCCTTCCTTCTACCACCCCTCCCCCCTCCACTACCCTCTCCTGACCACCCCTCTCCAGTTCAACTTACATACATACTTCTACCCTTACTTTTATATTACTTACTACTACCCTGTTGTTGGCATTCAAGTTGGGGGCTGGCTGGATGGTTTCACAATATCATCGTCCCCCCTCTAGTTCGTGAGGACCTTCCCCCCCCCCCCCCACCCCTCATCAAACACACACCATCGTATGCTATATTGAAATTTTCATAAAATTGCTACCACTTTCTGAAAGCTGATATCATTTATTATTAAATTTTACCACACCCTCGTATCATGCCCCCCAGTCTTCGACCTCCGCCCCACTAACACCTCGATCTATTCTAGCACAGGAACTGACATAATGATTTCCCTCAAATTCCAGTTCGATATTTTATCAATCTCTAAAGCGGCTTATAAACGGGGAAAGTAGAGATGAAAAGTTACTGGCGGCCAGTACTTGCCTCTTCAACTTACCAGTGGAGTGGCAAATAAAAACAAACAGGTTTGTTTTCACTTCGCGGCTTATAAACGGGGAAAGTAGAAACGGAAAGTTACTGGCGGCCAGTAACTTTCCGTCTCTACTTTCCCCGTTTATAAGCCGCTTAAGGAACGGTTGCAGAAATGATAATTAGAATTAATGTTTGATTACTCTTGAAAAGTTATTTCCCCACAACCAAGAGTTCAATATTATATTATCTATCTGCAAGGACCGTTTGCAGAAAAGTGTAATGAGATTAATCCTCGATTACTTATAAGTATTAATATTGTAAACTGAATATAAAGCTTGACAGACCTCTTTGTGAATGTGACATACGTTTGTTGTTATATGTGAGCACAGGATAAATGAGAAATTTTTCAATAATTGCGTCTTGGTAACTGTTTTCAGATGATGGAAACTCTTTTTGCCACCGCCATACTTTTGTCAATATTTTGTATTCTAATGTAGGCTTACAGGCAAATTTGAATCCATTCACTCATTTCTCATACTTCCATCAAGAGTAGCGACATTAGAAATCTCTTTTCTAACATTAAAAATATTGTCTCTCTACTCTTGGTATTGCTTTGAAAGTTTGAAATTATAAAAACGACTAACACAAAAACACGACGTCTTTTAATCTCATCAAAAGTAAAATTGTTGTTGTTTTGTAGTTTTTGGATCAATATAATCAGTGGTAAAGGACTCATGATATGAGCATAAGAGCATAACCTCTAGAACGTGTAATCCAAATTTGTGATTGAAGTAGTTTTGGGCTATGCCTGTTATTTCTTCCCACATATTGTGCAGTATATGATTGTCAAATAAATAAACACTGTGAAAGGCAAATTATGTGTTAGAGGTGTATCACTTGACATAACATATCATATTATGATTCAAATATCTTCTCAATGTAATTTGTAAATTGTTTTTTGGAAGTTGGCAAGTATAAAGGATTTGATCGAGCTAATTCAAAGCGAGATATTCAATGGCCACACTATGATTATACATTCTCTATAGCCCTGTCTAGTCTTTAAAAAACATCGTTGTATCGTTGACGGTCACTTGTTTTCTGAATGAATGGGTTACGCATCATTGAACCCTGGCTGCTGCTAGACCACTTATGGCATTGTACTGCTACACATGATGATGATGTCAGTGATGCAGTCATGACCTTGAATTCCTTTACGTAGCCAATGGTGTGTCCCCTACCCCCTCCACCCGAAGGAAGTCGTGTCGCCACGTTGTCTAGCCTGGTCAACTTATCTATACAGATATACTTTAAAAGATCAAGGCTGTATGTATACAGCTGTACACTGTAAAGTTATACTGATTTATAAAGTTATATACGGGAGTCCCTGGAAAATCAAGAGATCCTAGTACCACCACTGTATTCTACGAGATAATACCATAGAGAAGAGATAATATGTTATCTATGATAATACGAACTAGAAAGTTTTTATAGATACAATGTAAATTTTCCTTTGGAAATTCGATTTCAGAAATTCCAGTTGTAATGTTACGTCAAACCATGGACAATGTGACGAAGAGACTATAGGAATGTTTGCGTAGAAAGGGAACACACCTGCAAGATGTCATCTTCAAAAAATAAATGTTACGGTATTTATTCTAAAATGGCATTATTTTTACTATTAAATGATATGGAAAACTTTTTTTAAATTTGTTTTTCTTGAAATTATTTCACTTTCAAAATTTCCCGTTTCTCTGAAACACCCTGTATTATGTTTATCAAAGATCTTCTATAAAACATTTTGATAGTCTAATACGGGCCTAATCTGTTATTGTAATTGGATGTAACAACAAAGCATGACGTTTGCTACCGTGTGAATGAGGGATTATATTATAAGAATCCTCTCAATGGTCAAAATGTCTATCTTCTTGTCACGTTTGGAAGCCTAGAGTCCTTTAATAGTTTTTCATCAAGTCCGAGAATTTAAAGCCCAACCTCACCTCTATCTGTCAGTACAATGGATATCCGGCTAAAATTATAGGATAATCCGGTACAAAGTGTCGGATTGTGAAGGGTGATTTCAACTGCATGTGAAGGAGGAAAGTGAAGCAGAATAAGAAGAAGAAGAAGAAGGTGACGAGGAGGAGGAGACAGTAGAGAAGAAGAAAGTGAGGAGGAGGAGGAGACAGTGGAGAAGAAGAAAATGAGAAGAGAATAAAAAAGAGAATACGAGTTACCTACTGTGGAAGTATAAGCTTAGGTAAATATAGATCCACTCCATAGCATTTTCTTATATCTTGGTAGAAAATCATAACTGATTGATTGGCATCTCATCTCTTGTTTCCCTTATTTTTCCAAAAATATCATCCAAGTAACCATGTAATTTTCTCCTCGAATTCGATCATTGACTCCGATTTATTTATTTATTGAAGACAGTACAGTTAACTTATAGGATGAAAACACAGGCACAAATTCCAAAACGTCTTCTTTTCCTAATTATGTTGATGTAGGCTACAATTTTTGATGGTTACAATTTTAGGCTACAATTTTAGGCTAATTATGTTGATATATTTTTCTCAGAGCTACATTTTTCAAAAAAAAGTATGATGTTGTCAATTCCACTACATTAGTACTGTAATACAAAATTATCAATAAGTAAATAAATAATGTAAACTAATAACTAAAATAATTATTATATGATTGAATACCTATTAAATAATTAAACAATTAAACTAATAATAATGATAAAATTTGACAAAATCATATATTGTTTTCTTCTATTATGGAATCTTACAATATCAACAGAAATACTACATTCCTTTTTGAATTCAGAACATTTTTGAAACACATAATTGACCTTATCTATTTTCAAGGGGCGTGATTTCCATATTAATTACAAAAGCTGAACGACATTGATACTATATTGATAGAATTCAAAAGCTTGCCGGCACAAAATAAGCAATGCTAATGCATTAACTAGTTCATTATCATAATTTATGCTGATAAACAAACAGCAACCAACATTATTGATTCACTTCGCTACCGACTTGCAGTATTGAACAACATTATTCTAAAAGCTGGATAATTTAGATTTTGTGGTTTTCATTGGCTTTTCGCTGTTGTTTTGACAAACTGAAACGATAATAAAAACATAGTGATAATATCATTTAGATACAGTAGGATTCATTTAATTTGATGCTTGGCGATCAGTAATCAGCTGATGTTACGCAGCTTTGACTCAATAATCCAAAGACTTTTTAAAGTCTTAAAGACCTTTAAAGTCTTTAAAAGACCTTTTCAAAGAAGACCTTTTTAAAGTCTTTGCAATACACCAGGATCCTTTTAACTTGTCACAGCTATTAATCAAATTAAAGACCTATAAAGTCTTTAAAAGACCTTTTCAAAGAAGACCTTTTCAAAGTCTTTGCAATAATCTGCGAGATTCAGAATTTGTAGGTTGAGTATTGTGTCAAAGCTGCGTAACATCAGCTGTTTACTGATCGCCAAGCGTCAAATTAAATGAATCGTACTGTAACTTGATATCTAATACAGTCGAGAAAGCTATTTAAATAAGCACAAAGGCAGCTTGTTTTCGCACTTAATTATGGATTTTAAATAACTGGCTTAAATTTGCCTTGGTCACGATATATTGTCAAAGGACTCTATTTTTTTAACTTTCTCGACTGAGACTTCAAATCAGGACTTGAAGCAATACACAACAGAGTTCAGGTGCATTATTATGTGTAGCTACTTTGTCAAAACGATTTATAGGTTATGATTGTTTTACTGACGTCTTGTCTGTCTACCGAAAAATTAGGTACGTGCTTAACAGACAGATACGGTAATTTCTGTGTTTTATGAACAATATTAGTATCGAACAATAAACTTTTGAGCTTAGGCCCACTACACAATTTTATAGCCATAATATTCTCGCGAACTTTTGAAAGCAGGTGGTCTGTACTGTATTGTCATTAAAACAAAGCTTATCGGTTGCTGGTCATAAAATAGTTTTGTGGCAGAATTTTCTGATCTATTGAAGCGGCTAATGAGTTTCAAGGGTGTTTATTGTGAAGAATATACTAAGTTTAGTGGTGAATGTGTACGGTTCATATTATTATTAATGAATTAGTTACAGACATTTATATGAGTATGGTTTACTTTTAAGAAGTTCTTCTTTTTTTTACGCCTCATTTAGGCTAGGCGTACACCGGTTAGTCAAGACAAGACAAGACGAGATTAGTCACGTTTAGTCACAGTACTTCACATAGTTGCTTATGGAGCAACACACACCGATTAGTCATTGCATCAGTGTGTGCTGCTTCATAAGCAACTATGTGAATTACTGTGACTAAACGTGACTAATCTCATCTTGTCTTGTCTTGACTAACCAGTGTACGCCTAGCCTAACAGTCAAGTGTTAAGGTTTGAAAATTCAATTTAATTTATAGAATTATTTGTTCAAAAGCACCCCCAAACACCTCTCTTCTATTTTCTTCTTCGAGCTCTTTCTCTTCTTTTCTTTTTCTCCTCTTTTCTTCTATTCTTGCTATAGTCATCGCATGATGAGAGCAAAGTTGACCGAGAGTGGGAACTGATATCTTTATCCCGCTCCTCTAAATAATGAGTTTAATATAGAACTAAATATGATCTTGTTGCCTTTTTGCAAGGAACATCCATAACGTGAGATATTCAATTAAAGTTCGTTACCGGGAAATGCGAGCCATGGTCTGCTGCGATCTACTGGCAGAATTTGAAAGTAGAAACATCGACCAATCAGAAGATCTGTATATGTAAAATTTTTTATTTATTTTTTAAAGACTTAGACTCTCCACAATCAATTATCATTTATACAAGTTTCAATAATAAATAGTTCAACAAATTAAAGTTGAAGATTATATTATCACAGAATAGAATTGATATTCTATAGCAATGAATATTCTATAGTCTCTCTATGATATTATTGAGTTTGCGGTAGAATAATTGATTCTCATTAAATTTCTTAATTTCCAAACGAAATTCCCCTTCCAATATCAAATTTACAAAATTTTTGTTGTATCTTACTAATACTTCCATGCTTTTCTGTCGAAATTTAGCTCTCCACGTCAAGTGTTTTTTTACTTCTTGTCATTTTTAACTACCTTTGATGTTAACCACCTCACAACATAAATAGGAGGTTTTTGTATATTTTTCCAATCCTCTCATGCACATACAGTATTAGCAGAGATATGTTAAATGAAGTAGATTTGTCTATGTTATAAGCTATCAGCTATTGTGCTATCAAGCTAATAGTTCAATTACTGTTCTCAAATCGGTTGAATGTTAAAAACAGATCACCCAATATCAAATAACAATTCAGATAGCTGAAATTTGAATGTAATAGTGCAATAATCGTTTGAATTTGAAATATGATCTCATTCAGTGAGCTCGTTACCAGTCTTGGAATCTGTTATGTATCACAAAATGCGACCTATCATGTCAACTTCATTTACATTCAACGTCAACATTTTACGTCAACATTCAACTTCATTTAATAGGCACTGAAGTCTTTTTTACCATCTATCAAACTACCATCTCTTATGTTTATAACAGTCAATGACCGTTAAATTATTCTTCCCAATTCAGTCCGTTTATTGAATAGCTTTGAATTTCAGACGGAGTGCTATTCAAATGATACGTTCAGAGCGTTTCGATCGAAGGTTTCGTATAAACAGCTCGTGATAAAATGGATTGATTGATCGATCTGAAAGTCAATATAAGATACTGTTCGGAAAAAATGAAAACTTGGTTCGAAATGAGATGATACAGTTAGAGAAACAGTTATCTTTATTGGTAACGTTTCATGCAGTTCAAAAATTTTAATCGATGAATGAATTCATCACCTTATCAATAATATGAATTTAAATTTTGAAAACTTTTAATTTTTTTATCAAGTAGGCCTATTATTTGTTTGAAACTTTTTATGAATTTTAAAACCAGAAATTGGATGGCATTTTTTGTTTTCAAGGTGGAAATTGGTGGTTCTGCAGTATTGTATAACCTGGATTTGGTTTCGATTGTTTAGGCCTATGTGAACAGTTTTGAACAAAAGCCACTTATGATTGATCAAATCATAAAAAAGAACAATATACAAAAATATACTTGAAGATTGATTAATTAAAAATATTATCACTATTAAGGACCAGATAGGGCCTTATTGCGATCGTTCTCCTGTCCGTCTGTCTGTATGCACGATAACTAACGACCGGAAGATCTAACACTTTTCAAAGCTCGAATATAATATTCTTAGATCAAGTAAGAAGCCTATTGATTTTGAACATAGAACTTTTTTTGCAACTGAATTTGAACTGATTCAACTTATTAACTTTTATTCAAATGACATTATTAATGTTAGGAATTGTAATTTAATTTTTCAAGTAATATTAAGATTTATTTCGAATCTAATATTTGATATCAACTGTAAATAAGAGCCATTATTTTTATTTTTGTACTATATACTGTATCGTGTCTATGCGTTCCATTATATCGGTTTATTGGGACCAGTATAACAGAGTTACGATTCACCTGTGTAATTAATGAATTATTATAAATTTTCAATCTGTGATTGATTTAGCATTTGAATTGATGTAAATTTCCAAATTTCCTAGAGAAGCAGAAATGAAGAGTACTGGAAAAACTGAGTTATAACAAGATATTCTCATGTACTGTTACGTCATGTTCTATTTTTTCGATTTTTCTTTATTTCACTACTACTTCTCACACTTTCCAATCATTAAGTAAATCTTTTATTCAACGGTTCAAGTGATAAATTCTAACACTTCTCATGAAACATTATAATGTTTTTACAGCAGGATACAATAAAAAATTCCATCATCACTCCTTTAAGCCATTATCGAACAGACTATCAATGAACTATGTCCATACCTAGTAAAATGTTATAACAATAGAACAATACTGTATAGGAAGCAACAGTAATGTGGTGAATCACTAATACTACTTGGCATACTGTAGAATAAATCAGTCATTCAAAGCCCAAACTACTAACAGTAGTACGAAAACGGACTTCATTGAGTACCATGTGAGAACGACGAGACCTGTTAAATATTCAATACCGCCACCAAAAAAATTCTTCTTTTTCTTCTTCTTCTTCTTCTTCTTCTTCTTCTTCTTCTTCTTCTTCTTCTTCTTCTTCTTCTTCTTCTTCTTCTTCTTCTTCTTCTTCTTCTTCTTCTTCTTCTTCTTCTTCTTCTTCTTCTTCTTCTTCTTCTTCTTCTTCTTCTTCTTCTTCTTCTTCTTCTTCTTCTTCTTCTTCTTCTTCTTCTTCTTCTTCTTCTTCTTCTTCTACTTCTTCTCTTTCTCTTCTCCTTCTTCTGCTTCTTCTTCTCCTTTTTCTTACTTTTTCTCTTCTCCTTCTTCTTCTCCTCCACCCATTACAGTAGTGTCTTATCCGTTAGTAAGTTGGCCAGACAGAATTTCATTAGAATGTTGAACAGACATAAGTGGTTTGAATAAAGGTGTTTAAATAATGTGGTCATGTTAGCTTTGGTTCATTCCTTCTCTTTTTCTCATTGTTCAATAGTTGAGTCAGGTACTTGCGGGGTTTCTCTGTCACATTATCACACTATTCCTGCTTTTTTTGGTTTCTTTTCTTGTATCACTTACTGTAATATTCTTTAGCTCTCTGACCTAGACTTCATGATTTACAATATTATAAAATCTCGAACACACATTTCCGGCGAAGCGGTTGCTATTGATCGCCGGGTATATTTCCTATAGAATCCAATTGAGTTTAACCATCGCAAAATTACTATTATTATTACTCTTTACTTATTAATCATCATCAAAATATCCTGTTGTGAAATATTATAATTGCCAGTGGTGCCTTTTCAGTCTGTTGGATTCTATTCCCCTGCATGATTTGATTGGTTAGCTGGCAACAGCGCAAAATCTCTCACCCGCCCAATTTCATGTCCGCTTCATTAGTTCATGTGTTATACTTTGAAGTTTTCAATTCTTGTATTCTCTAGTTATAGTTGAACATGAATAATTTTTTCAATAATCTATTATTTTTGCAGAGATGGGACTAAGCTGTACAAGTTAGGAGTAATGGAGAGGACAAGCATCGAATTGAAATTGAAATTCAATTTTGGTGAGTTTATCAATTTTATATACTTTTTAAAGGTGAAATAGTACAAGCATATTGAGAAATTGTAGTAAATGGATAATGATCATTGTTGATTAGGATAATAGTTAGTAATAGCTTGATGTGGATTTGAACCTCAAGGTGTTTATCTTCAGTTATTATGAAAATATGACCCAGCTTCATAGAATTTGCTTGGCTCAAGATATATGTTTTTAATCTCTGCTGTTACTTACGTGTGCCTTTGATTTTGGTGATCAAATCTCTCAAATCTCTTTCTCTCTCCCACAAACACAATCTTCCTCTTCTTCACTATTTCTCCTTCTTCCACTCTTGCTCCCTCTCGTTGTTTCTCTCTAATAGAGAGAAACAACGAGAGGTAGCCTACTAATTAACCCTTTACATTATCATTATCAACTCCTCATTACCCCAATCTCTTCTCTTTCTCTTCTCTTTCTCTTCTCTTTCTCTTCTCTTTCTTTTCTCATTCTCTTCTCTTTCTCTTCCCTTTTTCTTCTCCTTCGCTTCTCATTCTCTTCTCGTTCTCTGCTCTTTCTCTTCTCTTTCTCTTCACTTTCTCTCTTATTACTCTTCTCTTTCTCTCCCCTATATCTTCTCTATCTCTACTCTTTCTCTTTTCTCCTCTTTCTCTTCTCTTTCTTGTCTCTCCCTTCATATTTTTCTCCCACAATCTCCTCAGTTCCTCATCTCATCTTTCTTCCTTCTCTTTCTTTCACTCTCCTATACCTTTATCTTCTTCATTACCTCTTTCTTTCTCCTTGTTTTCCCTTTCCTCCTAATTTTCCCTTTTATCCCCACCTTCCCTCTTCTCATCCTTTCCTTTCCAAACCTTCCACCCACCCCCCAAACTTCTGTCAAGCCTTGATTGGCCATGAGTAAATCATCTGGATATTTGGAGGAAAATTGTTACCGTGCTTTTCTCTCGTGTGCGCGCGTACGTGTAAGAGCATAGTGCTCTTGTATTTGTGTGCGTGTGAGAGTGTAGGTGCGTGAAATGAAGGGTTCCCCTTTTTGTTTGTCCACAGCCCAACCCCGCTAACTAGCACCCTTATACCCTGAGGGTAATTTCAGCTCTTACCCTTGCTTACTCCTGTCGTACACATTGCCCAAGTGGCAAATTTTGTACAAAGCAAATGATGCGGTTTTACGAGATTATCCATTTAGATCCATCATCAATTTAGGGTGCTTTTTACTGTGGGTTTGTTTTTCAATAAATATCCTGTGATGCTTCTCTCAATCAAAGGTGAATGAAGAGAGAGGCATAATCATTATTATTCGGCTGGATAAGAAACGGCACTCTTTGTACATCAGCCTTTGTTATAGAGATGTGGTTATAGCCAAGGTTATACCTGCATTATAGTGATTGACTATGAATTTGCTCCTTCATGATGAAGACAGCAATGATTATTAATGCTGGAAAAAATTTATTGAGTTGTGTATCCATACTTTTTTTGCTGATAATTAACACTATTATAAAAACACTTTTAAGTGGAAATAACTTTATTTTCACTTACATAGTGACGATCGTCATTGTGGAAATCAGGTTATTTCTACTTAGAAGTTTTTAACTTCTGACACAGTGTCTGGTGAGATATAGTGATACTTACTCATAATAAAAAACAAACAAGATATGGTCAATTATCACGATTTTCAATGATAAGAAACAGACATGTTTCAGCACCTAAGGTGCTTAACATAAAGTATCACCTAAGGTGCTGAAACATGTCTGTTTCTTATTATTAAAAATCGTGATAATTGACAATATCTTGTTTGTTTTTCATTAGAAGTTTTTTTTACATTGTGCTAAAAAACTGTTCCTGCATTGCATCAATCTAAAACTATTGTGGATTCTCGATTATATCGATATTCTGATATTTTGTGATCGATATTTCGATCTTGGCTCTCAATTCTTATCACTGAAGTATTCTATAGTTTGAAGAATTATTTTGAAATTGAAATAATTAAATTTTTCTGATCTGAAGTCTGTGCAACAGCAGATGCTCGAAATTTTTTTCCATACTTTTCCTATTCTTTGAATGAGGCTTAAGCTAGATGTATAGCTTGAGCAGCGTTGGGGAAAGCGGCCCTTAGTCTTATAACAATAAGGGCCGGTTCATGAGCTCGGGATTTAGCCAAGTCCTAGACTAAAACGGTTGGCTATCGTAGCATCGACAAACGTTTGTCTCGTCAGGTTAGTGGGTAAGCAGCATAGAGAGCCCTTAGTACATAGTGTCGAGGCTAACGTTTGTCGATGCTACGGTGGCCAGCCGATTAAGGGCCGCTTTCCCCAACGCTGCTTAAGCAAAACATCTGGCTTAAGCCTCATTCGGAGAATAGGAAAAGTATAGAAAAAATTGAGCGTCAGCTGTTATTACTTTAAGCAGCGTTGGGGAAAGCGGCCCTTCGTCTAGGACTTGGCTGAATCCCGAGCTCATGAACCGGCCCTTAGACTACCATAATATTAGAGTGGAATGATTCCATGTATTTAAAAATTTATAAATGCATTTTATCTAAGTTGGCCTTAAATGGACCATTCCAACAGGATTACATAACGTTCGACACTTAACAGCAATGTTCATTAACAATACTATTACCATCAACAATAATAATAAACCTTTTATCGTTTGTGTACAAGCGTACACAAACTCGGAGAAGGAATCGTTGAGAGTGTTATGAGGAGTATGTCATCCACAATGCCATCTAATGTTGGTCTAAGTGAAAGAGGCCTTGTTAGATTGTAGTTGAGTGTATCAAGGGGGGTGCTCTGAGAAATGCTTCATGGGTTGTTGGTAGGGGGGGAGTGAGTGAAAGGTAGGGGGGTAAGGGAAAGTGACTCGTAAGCCAGAGAATAGAGTGAGTGAGTGGGGAGATAGGGGAGGGAGACTTTAGCAATGCTCTCAAAAAGCTCTTACAAGAGATTGCCGTACCGCTAAATATTTCATGCACCCCCTCCCCTAACACCCCCCCCCCACCACTCGAACACTCACTTCATCCAGCACTGTCAAATTTTGGAGCCAAGACGGTACTCTTCTTCTTTGTCTTGTTCCTCGTTTTTCCTACCTTAGTTTTCCATCAGATGTTCTTCTGGTGAAGTGCAACACAAGTTGCAGTAGTAGAGTATAATAATATAGACTGGACTAGGCGTGCACAGTTAGTCAAGACAAGACGAGATTGGTCACATTAGTCACAGTACTTCACAACCTTGATTCAAACACACCGATTAGTCATTGCATCGGTGTGCTGCTTCATATGTTACCGTGACTAAACGTGACTAATATCTTGTCTTGTCTTACCACACGCCTAGCCTAACGCTTTGATAAGCTGCGATTCTATTTAGTTCCAATCTTTTAAAGCTTGATTCTGGATCAGATTGAACTAGAAACGTTTTATAATGTTCAATCCGTTTTATAAAGTCGTCATTACGATATAAGTTTCAATTCCATTTCGAAAAAGCTACTGTTTCGATTTCAGTAATGATTAATTCTATCACAAGTTGTAAAATTTTTCTAATTTGGCGGATGAATTAGCTGTTTACAAATGGGGAAACAAAAATATGAAGTCTTTCAACAATAATTAATTGCCATCCGCCAAATTAAAAAAAAAAAAAACATCTACTGTAGTAGTTGAAACAGAGTTTGCAACGTATTTCTGTTTGTCTGATAGCAGTAAGTAGTGTAGTGGCTAAAAGAAGTACGGCGACGCGACTCGAAATGATAAACTGAGTACACTTTCATAATATCTGCTCAAGCCTTTCTTTCGTTTCTGTCAGTTCCTTTCCCTACCCCTCCCCCCACCCTTGTCCTAGAAGGAGGGGAGAAGGGAAAGGCGAGTGGCAACATCGGATAAAGCTCATTCCCTTTAAAAGCATTTGAGTGCCTTTCTCAATCTCACCCCCCACCACTCCTCTTCCTCTTTTCACCCTTCATTCTTCCAAGTTTGAACCAATCCTCTGTCCTCTCCCCCCCACACCTACCAAACCACAATGTCTAACACTTTACTTCTCTTTCGTTGTTGCTTGTTGTCTGCACAATTTTTCTCTTCTCCAAAACTTACTTTTGTTATTCTTGTTCCTCTTCTTTGCACTTCATCTTTTTCTATTTTTGTCCTTCAGTTTTCCATCTGGACATTTTTTGCTATTTTAATATTTTTTTTCTTGTATTTCCTTCAGTTTTTGTTGTGTATCCAGTGTTTATTTCAGTTTCTGTTCTCTTTTCTAGTTCTTCGCTGGTACTTTCATGGTTTTTATTGACGTTTGTACACGATTAATTTTACATAAAATTCGATCCAATAAAATAAACTTAGCTTGAACAGCTGAGTTGAACGGTACACATCAAACATTTGTTGGGTTATAACAATGCATGTCTAGTGTTTTTGTTTGATGTTAGTGTTATGTCTGAGATTCGGTTAAATCTCAACGGATGAATATCTTTGTTCGGAAACAAACGACATATCTCTTCAATTCTTGCATTCAGTGGTCACTCGGTGAGAGCGGTTGCTAAGTAATTATGTGGTTATAAGTAACAAACATTCAAGACCGCTCTCGGATGGGACACAATAAAGACACAAAAATTGTACAATGAGGCGAGGTGGAACCTACCCGTAGGTGTCTCCCCACAAATAAAAGCCATACGATTAAAAAAAAAATTCTTGCACTTCAATACACTCAATTCTTCATTCTACAATACACTTGCATTTCTTGACATACTTTCCCATTGATTATTATTCATTACTTTGATATTTTTAATAAAAAATTAGCAGAAACTTTATTTAAGCAAGAAAATCCAACCCTACAATGGGTTTGAATATTTAGTGGGTTTAAAATGTTATTAAATAGGAAAATTCAATACGATTTGGACTACTTCTTCAATTTCTGTAGTCATTCGAGTGTTAAAAAGACGTAAGAATTCGATTGAATTAATTTCAGGAATAAGATTACCTTTAACTCACTGTTGAATAGGTAAGGTAACCTAACGAACTAGGATAAAATTATTAGATTTGATGGAAATTTGATCGTGTGAATACGGCTTGATGGATCAGTTTTGAAACAACAGCACAGTGTCATAGAAATCAGAATTGTAACAGCACTCAAGTCAATGTGACTGAAATTATCAGAAACAAGCAATCCATGAAAACCGCCAGACATCCAATATCGCCTCTCCATACTGCAATCTTCCTCGTCACTCTTTCTTCCTCTTCTCTTTCCTTTCCACTCCACAGTCGGCTCGTCGAGGGATAAAACTCATTCCCTTTAAAAGCATTTCAGAGTGCCTTTCTCAATCTCACCCAAAACAGCGACCACGACTCTACTACTCTATTCCTCAATCCCTACTCGTCCTTCTTCTCCTCCTGCTTCTCCTTTTCCACCTCCTCCACCTCCTCCACCTCCTCCATCTCCTCCATCTCCTTCTCCTCCTTCTTCTCCTTTTCCTCCTTCTCCCCCTCCTCCTCCTCCTCCTTCTCCTCCTACTCCTCCTCCATCTCCTCCATCTCCTCCATCTCCTCCTTCTTCTCCTTTCCCTACTACTCCTCCTTCTCCTCCTTCTCCTCTTTCTACTCCTTCACCTTCTTCGCCTTCTCCTCCTCTTCCCCTTATTCTCCTTAATATCCTTCTTCTTCTTTTTCATTTTCTTCTTCTTCTTCTTCTTCTTCTTCTTCTTCTTCTTCTTCTTCCTCTTCCTCTTCTTATTTTCTTCTTCTTCTTCTCCTCCTTCTTCTTCTTCTTCTTCTTCTTCTTCTTCTTCTTCTTCTTCTTCTTCTTCCTCCTTATTCTCCTTCATCTCCTTCTTCTTCTATTTCTTCTTCTTCTTCTTCTTCTTCTTCTTCTTCTTCTTCTTCTTCTTCTTCTTCTCCTTTTCTTCTTCTTCTTCTTCTTCTCTCTTCTTCTCCTTCTTCTCCTTCTTCTTCTTCTTCTGCTTCTTCTTCGTTTTAGAGGATGAAGGAAGAAAGGAAATACTGTAGTGAATAAGAAGATATTCACTAACCTTACACAACTAGTCTGTCTCATAAGTGACACACTACTCTAAATGTAGGTATATTTATATAATTTGGCGGATGCAAAATAACTTCATTCAACATTACTACAGTGTGGTAACGGGTGATGTTTTGTTGATGTCTTTTTCAAATATGTTTTTGGCATATTATATACATATTTATTTATTTTATTTATTTTATTTGTTTAGACCCATGAAGGATCACAAAAAGCAAATCATGCTCTGTTATTCTTTTTGTTCTTCCAGAATTCTTTCATCCTTTCACTGTGTGCAACTCGACGCTCTTCCGTCCATTTACCCGCGGGTCTTCTGGGTTTATCATCTGGTGTAACTTCCCAGCTATAGATCTTATGTCTGAAGATCTTTCGATCCTTGACGTCTGTGAATGTAATGCCGGCATTTTCCAGATCGGTTTGAACTTGTTTGATCCAGACTGTTGTTGTTTTTCTCTTACAATTTTTCTCTTCTCCAAAACTTACTTTTGTTATTCTTGTTCCTCTTCTTTGCACTTCATCTATTTCTATTTTTGTCCTTCAGTTTCCCATCTGGACATTCTTTGCTATTTTTATCTATTTTTTCTTGTATTTCCTTCAGTTTTTGTTGTGTTTTCATTGTTTATTTCAGTTTCTGTTCTCTTTTCTAGTTCTTCGCTGGTACTTTCATGGTTTTTATTGACGTTTGTACACGATAAATTTAACATAAAATTCGATCCAATAATATAAACTTAGCTTGAACAGATGACTTGAACGGTATACTCATCAAGCATTTGTTGGGTTATAACAATGCATGTCTAGTGTTTTTGTTTGATGTTAGTGTTATGTCTGAGAATTCGGTTGAATCTCAACGGATGAATCTTTGATCGGAAACAAACGACATCACTCTTCAATTCTTGCATTCAGTGGTCACTCGATGAGAGTGGTTGCTAAGTAATCTTGTGGTTAAGTAACAAACATCCTAGACCGCTCTCGGATTGGTGATCGACACAAAAATTGTGCAATGAGGCGAGGTGGAACCTACCCGTAAGGGTGTCCCCACCAATAAAAGCCATACGATAAAAAAAATTCTTGCACTTCAATACACTCAATTCTTCATTCTACAATACACTTGCATTTCTTGTCATACTTTTTATTGATTATTATTCATTTCTTTGATAATTTCAATTAAAGAAATAGCAGAAACTTTATTTAGCCAAGAAAAAACCAACCGTACAATGCGTTTGAATATTTAGTGGGTTTAAAACGTTATTAAATAGAAAAATTTAAAACGATTTGGACTACTTCTTCAATTTCTGTAGTCATTCGAATGTAAAAAAAGCCGTAAGAATACGATCAAATTAATTTTAGGAATAAGATTACCTTGAACACACAGTTAATTAGGTGAGGTAACCTAACGCTAGACAGGGACTGTTATATACGCGACAAACTGTGATATGGATGTCTTGAGTGTCAGTACCTCTCTTGATCAGCTGTTACAGCTGTTACAGCTGATTACCAGTTCACCTGGTCACCACCAGCTGATGAACACAGCTGAACTGGAATTTTGACTTCAATGACCACGAACTAGGATGAAATTATTTGATTTGATGGAAATTTGATCGTGTAAATACGGCTTGATGGATCAGTTTTGAAACAACAGCACAGTGTCATAGAAATCAGAATTGTAACAGCACTCAAGTCAATGTGACTGAAATTACCAGAAACAAGCAATCCATGAAAACCGCCAGACATCCAATATCGCCTCTCCATACTGCTTTCTTCCTTCCCTCTTCCTCGTCACTCTTTCTCCCTCCTCTCTTTCCTTCCCACTCCACAGTCGGCTCGTCGAGGGATAAAACTCATTCCCTTTAAAAGCATTTCAGAGTGCCTTTCTCAATCTCACCCAAAACAGCGACCACGACTCTACTACTCTATTCCTCAATCCCTACTTGTCCTTCTTCTCTTCCGCCTTCTTCTCCTCCTTTTCCTCCATCTCATCCTTCGCCTTCTCTTCCTTCTCCTCCTTCCCCTCCTCCTCCATCTCCTGCTTCGCCTCCTTCTCCTCCTTCTCCTCCTTCTCCTCCTTCTCCTCCTTCTCCTCCTTCTCCTCCTTCTCCTCCTTCTCCTCCTTCTCCTCCTTCTCCTCCTTCTCCTCCTTCTTCTCCTCCTTCTTCTCCTCCTCCTCCTCCTCCTTCTCCTCCTTCTCCTCCTCCTCTACTCCTTCACCTTCTTCTTCTCCTTCTCCTCTTCCTTCTTATTCTCCTTCATCTTCTTCTTCTTCTTCTTTTCTTCTTCTTCTTCTTCTTCTTCTTCTTCTCCTTCTCATCCTCCCTCCATCTCCTTTCCTCCTGCTCCTCCTTTTCCTCCTTTTCCTCCTTCTCCTCCTTCTCCTCTTCCTATAATTCTCCTCCTTCTCATCTTCCTCTTTATCCTCCTCTTCTTCTTCTTCTTCTTCTTCTTCTTCTTCTTCTTCTTCTTCTTCTTCTTCTTCTTCTTCTTCTTCTTCTTCTTCTTCTTCTTCTTCTTCTTCTTGTTCTTTTTCTTCTCCTTCTTCTTCGTTTTTAGAGGATGAAGGAAGACAGGAAATACTGTAGTGAATAAGTAGTGATATATTCACACAACTAGTCAGCCTCATAAGTGACACACTACTCTAAATGTAAGTATATTTATTTAATTTGGTGGATGCAAAATAACTTTCATTTAACATTACTACAGTGTGGTAACGAGTGATGTTTTGTTGATTTCTTTTTAAATATGTTTTCCACATGTTATATACATTATTTATGAGAACATTCAACAGAACATCAGCCGTTACCATGGAAATGTTAAATGAAAATTATTCGCCATCCGCCAAATTGAATTAATATACTTATACATTTATTTTCATCCTCTTATACTCATTCTTTTCTTATTTATCTATTCTTCTTGGTTGTAATTTTCATTTACTTCTTATGTGTTTCTCTGTATTATTCCCAGTCCTTTAGTATTATTATCTCTCATTCTATTCAATCCTTCATGTGCTCTTCTCTCCACGTACTTTCTTCCTGTTCATAACTTCTTATTTCTGTTTATAACTATTAATTTTCCAAAGGAACCTCTTAGAAAACCCTCTTATTATTATTATTATCATTGAGTTCGCATCTATTCAATTATCGGCTGTCCATTGCTAACTCGATCAATGAATAGATGATATTGGGGGGGAAAATTGCAAAATTTATTGATAATATTCACTATATTGCCTTGTTACAATGCAGAAAGTAGGTAAAATTTATACATCTACATTCCTTCCTCAAGTAAAGCAGGATTAATTTAACTTGTCAGAAAACAGCTGTTTCGGAAATCAGTAAACAGTGATTTCAGGCAGCTTTGACACAATAATCCAAAGGCTTAAAGACCTTTGAAGTCTTTAAAAGACCTTTTTAAAGAAGACCTTTCGAAGAATACCTTTTTAAAAGACCTTTTCAATAATCTGCAAAATTCATCATTTGTAGGTTAAGTATTGTGATAATTGATTGTCAAAACAGCTGTTTTCTGACAAGTTAAATTAATCCTGCTATAATAGACTCACGGATTTGTTGTAATTATTTTGGTGTTTATTGTTCTATGATCGCTCTCTATTGCTTCCTTGACTCGAATAAAACGCTTGCCTATATTGTTATTGTTACTTGTGTTTTCTTTATTTATTCTAATATGTGCTCGTTCCTCAACTTCTATCAGAACTCTCATTATTTCCATTACAATGAGTTCTCATCTATATCATCCTCTGTATCATCTATATCCTTAGATCCAATTCCTTTTTCTTATCACATTATCCATTACTTATCTCCCACTTTTATTTTTTCCTCTCTCTTACGGCCTACTCTCTCTTTCCTTCCTAATCTCTTATACCTAAATCTATTTTTCCACCCATTTTCTCTCTCTTTCTTCTTTTTCCATCGTTCTCTTGTCTATATCATGCCACGACGTCCACTAAGATTCCCTCCCCCCTTCCTCACCACCCCTTCATCCACCAATATCCATTACAACTTTTCTTTTCCATTCAGCAGCGGGAAAGTGCAATTACTCTTAACTTGAGTGAAAGCTGGGGGATTATGGAGGGGGAGAGGTACTTTGGGGGATGGATTGAGGGGTTTGGGGGAGTCTCTCGGACCCGAAAAGCTATTGCTTCTTTCCTTCCTCCTTTTCCTTCTCATCCTTCTCCTCCTCCTCCCTCTCTTCTTCATCTTCTTCTTCTCCCTCTTCCTCTCCTCCTGCGACCGTCGTTGTCGTCGTCTTGAAAGCTCATATAAATGGACAAGTTTCTACTTTAGTTGACGCGATGATTGTGTTTGCAGTCACAATCTAACTGACCCGTGTTGATGAGAAAGGCCACTCACGCTACGAGTATTGTCGCCAAATGGATTCCTTTTCGTCGTCGTCTTCTTCTTCTGCTGCAGCTTCTTCTTCTTCTTCTTCTTCTTCTTCTTCCTCTTCTTCTTTTTCCTCTCCTTGTTCTTCTTCTTCTTCTTCTTCTTCTACTGCATTTTCTTCTTCTTCCTCTTCTTCTTTCTCTTCTTCTTCTTCTTCTTCTTCTTCTTCTTCTTCTTCTTCTTCTTCTTCTTCTTCTTCTTATTCTTCTTCTTCTTCTTTGTTTTTAGAGGATGAAGGAAGAAAGGAAATACTTTAATGAATAAGAAGATATTCACTAACATTACACAACTAGTCAGCCTCATAAGTGACACTCTACTCTAAATGTAGGTATATTATTTTATTAGTATAGAGTAGACGATCATATGATCCATGTGTTGCTAGTTGCCTATTGCTTATTGCTCCGGTGTGCGACCGGGGATAGAGTTTTATTTGAGTAATGAGTTTACACAGTTCGAATGAAGATTTTCAATAGTGTAGGGTCTCTAATTTGTAGGGCAGGGTTGTTGTTCAAGGGTGGATGGGATAGATTTAGTTGGGAGGGGTAGTTTGCAGGTTATTCAAGAAAGAGGGGGAATATTTCGAGAGTTGGAAGGGGTGGGGATGATTCTTTGTTAGGTGAGGGGTAGTTTTTTAGTTGAAAATTGATTCAATAGAACATTTTGAAAAATTGGGGAAGGTGGGGGTATTTTTCAAGAGGTGAGAGGGTAATTTGAAGGGGTTAGGGGAACGAAATTCTGTCAGGTATATTAACAATCGACAAGCATTCGCGCAGGCCGGCTCGATATAATATTCAATTAAAAAGTTTGTCAATTAAACTTCGCTCGTCAGATTATAATTGGTTCCATTTTCCACCATTGAATTGCATCCATGGCGGGTGCCGGCCATTTTGTTCGTTTGAATAGCGGCGCGAATTTTGAATCATTAAAATGTCGAGGCGGCTTTTGTTTGGGTTGGCGGGCTGCTTGCTGTTCGATTGTGTATACGTGTTTGCTAAGACCACTCTCATTAGGGCGGCTCAATTGTCCAGCTGATTCTTATTGTTGTTTTATAGAAGGGATTATTATCGGAGAAATGCGTATAATTGAATGATATTAGAGAGGATTGATTTGAAAAGTGATTACTAGAGTTGAGCACCTCACGATTAGAATAATGAAGGCAACTGTGCAAACGCTTTTACTAGTTGAGAAGCGTTCTCGAAAAATGTTTATCAAATTTTTCCAATGAATTTCCCATTAAAACACCATTCAATCTCATAGATAATATGTGTATTGAATGCTTTGAAAGAAAGTAGCAGCCTAATGAAACTGCCTTTGGAAGCTCTTAGGACTCTAGGAGCACAAAATAATTTTCTTCGAAATGAAAGAGCTCGTATGAGGAAAAGCCGATATACGCAGAAAGCAAACAACTTATTTCGTATAAGGATAGGAAACAGGAAGAAATGTGAAGGAGGAGGAAGAGGAGAGGAGGAGGAGGAGGAGGAGAAGGAGAAGGAGGAGGAGGAGGAGGAGGAGGAGGAGTATGACTGGGATGATGAGGAGAAGGAAGAAGGACAGCAGGGTGAGGAAGAGGAGAAAGAGGAGTGGAAGGAGGAGGAGGGGGAGAAGGAGGAGGAATAGGAGGAGGAAGAGAAATAGGAAGAAAGGAAGATGAGAAAGAGAGGGGGAGGAGGAGGAGGAGGAGGAAGATGCGGAAGCATGGGAAAGAGGTGTAATTACAAACGCAGCATACTTGTAGCATTTTCAATTACAAGTTGGAATTACTTCGGTCATAAAGTGTAGCGAGCTTGTGAGACACTCAGATTGAAGCGAGTGTGCCACTGAAGGAGATGTGTTGGGGGAGAGAGGGAGTGAGAGTGATGGAGAAGACGGAGAGAGTGTGAGGGTGAAGGGAGGAGGACAGAGAGACAGAGAGAGAGAGTGAGAATGAGTAAGGAAATGTGTGGAAAAGGGAATTAGCGATGAGGCTAAAGAAATAACGAGGAGAAGAGTAAGAAATTAAAAAGATTGAACAATAAGTAATGTGAAAAGTAGTTAAGGACAGAGAGAGAGAGAGAGAGTGAGTGATGTGTGGGAGAGGTGAATGGACTTATGAAGGAGGAGCAGAAAGAAAGAGGAAGAGAGAACGAAACTAATGAGGAGGGATGGAAAAGTAGTGTACAGAAATCCTAACTTGGCACTTTAAGTGAAGGTTCGCCTCTTATGTGTCACTAGATTCTTATTTGTACTGAATTATTCATTATTACTAAATTATTAGTAATAATGTTAGTAATTATTACTAATTATCACCGTATATTATCATTATTACTAAATTATTTAAATATTTGTAAAAAACTATCACAGTGATGACAACTGACATCAGGTAGTGACTGATTAAAATAAGGGAATGGAGAACAGTGATAAGTAAGCAGGGAATCAGAACTAGAAAAGAGAATTTCCAATTTCTGAGTGCTTCTTGCACACCTCAAACTCTTGAAGGGGTCCTCAATTTCTCCCTATTTCATGTTGGTGTTTGTGGAAGAAAAAACGTTGGAAAAGAAAAACGAAAACAGAAAAAGAGAAACGAAAACCTAGTGAGTAGCTGACTGTTGTCAAGACGAGAATCTACTTTTATCAACTCTTCTCTCTCTCTTTTTTCTTCCTCCTCGTGTTACTCATTTCATTCTTTTCCATCTTCGTCCTTTTCTTCTTCCTACTCTCCTTCGTCTCCTTCTATTTCTTATTCTACTTCTCTTATTCCTTTCTCCACTTCTTACTTCTCTTCTTTCTCCTCTTCCTCCTTCTCTCTTTCTTCTATTTCTTTGTCTTCTCCTTCTCCTTCTCTTCTCCTTATTATTCGTATTCTTCTTCTTCTTCTCATTTTACTTCTTCTTCTCCTTTATCTCCTTTTTCTCCTTTTGATTCGTCTTTTTCTTTTTTCCTTCTTCGTATTCCTCTTTTTCTTTTACTTCTCCATCATATTCACCTTCTTATTCTTCTCCCTCCTTTTCCCTTTTCCTCCTCTCCTCTCTGCTGTTCTCCTATCTCAACTTCTTATTGTTATGTTCCTCCATATCTCTCCCTTTTCATTTTCCTCTTCTTCTTCCTTTTCTTCGTCTTTTTCTTCTTCTTCTTTTCTGCTTCTTCTTCTTCTTTCCTCTCTCATCTATATCTTTCCTCCATCTACTTCTTCTTATTCTTACTCCATCCCCACTTATTTTTCTTCTTCTTCTCCATCTTCTTCTTCTTATTCTTGACTGTCCTCTTCTTCTCATCTTTTTCTACTTCTTCTCCTTCTTTTCTCCTCTTCTTCTTCTTCTTCTTCTTCTTCTTCTTCTTCTCCTTCTTCTTCTTCTTCTTCTCCTTTTCTTCTTCTTATTTTTCTTCCTCCTCTCCCTCTCCCCCATCCCGCGCGCACACTTCACAGAGGTGGTCCCGATTTCATTTCGCAGATGACTTCTTACCCAATAAACAACCGACCGATTGGAGAAAACTTGATATATTGCCTTCTTCTCTCAGTCTTCACACTCCTCATTCCTCCTCCTCCTCCTCCTCCTCCTCCTCCCTTCCTCCTCCTCACCTCCTCCTCCTCCTCCTCCTCCTCCTCCTCCTTCCACCTCCTCCTCCTCCTCTCCTCCTCCTCCTCATCCACCTCCTCCTTCTCCTCCTCCAAACACACCCGCACGCGCTACCCCATCCACACGCCTTAGTTTTTCCTTTACTTTTCCAAATTAAATTTTCCACTCCATCTCAAAATTGACTTTCTCGATATATACGTCTACGTAAGGTCCACCTCTAGCTCTCTATCTCTGTGTCACTCTTTCTCTCCTCCTTCCTGTCTTCCTGTTTCTCTTCCTATCTCATTCTCTCCTCTATTCCTATCCCCTCATCCTTCTCTCTCTCCTCTCCACAAAGCGCAGTTCTCTCAAATAATTCCAGTCCTGCTAGCAGAACTAGAATGAAAAATGCTGGGTTGCGCTAACCAGAACTATTTGAATCATAACACTAATTGGATTGTGTACAGTAGAATATCGTTGTTTATGAATGTATTTTTGTGGGGTGAAACGCTAAGCAACAAAAAACCAATGTGAGGTAGTGGCGAAGCGTGGTATACTTATTTGGTCATCGCCGGGTATATTTCCTATAGGAAATATATTTGGCGATGACCAAATAAGTTTACCACGCTTCGCCACGGGTGTGAGGATATTATTTTGAACTATTTTGAATAATTTCTCTTGATCACACCCACTTACATAGCATTGTACCGATTTTGGGTTGAAACTTTGATTTTAAAAGCTCTTCTAGTTAATTTTATGTGTTGAGAATTTATCGTGTACCATTTAGCGCTTGTTCAAAGTTGGAAAAGGCATTTCATATCCATCTCCATATCCAAGGCCTTCTTGTAAAAGCAACGAGTTAGAGATACAATTTAAAAATACTTCTGAACTAGTCAAGTATGGACAAACAAACTACCTTAACCTAAAAAATTACACAAAAGTTAGAAGTTCCTATTTTTAATGATTTTCACCAACATCAGAACTACTTTTCCTCTCAATGTTCTATAATCCATCAATTTGAATAGTTTAATAGTTTGTCCTAGATTAAATTAACCTTATTTTTCATTTTATACAAGTCTGAAGTAAGACTTCAGTCCATAGTCCATATAATAGCAGAATCCATCAATACTGATAGTACCTCTATTGCGTACAGTATATTATTGTTTTCTACTAATGTACAGGATTCTTGTGGAGTACAATGAAAAACCACTGAGAGGGTATGATAGAGTCTGAGATAAGAGCGCAAAAGAATAAAAAAGCAGTTATCAATTGATTGGAGCGAAAGAGAGATGCGATTGACGAGAGAAAAGCCATTAATCGACAAAGTTGAAGAGGGCCCACAAGGGTAGGAAGCCTGCATCGAGGGGTAGAGGGTGGAGAGAGAGGGTGGAGGGTAGCGGATTAGGGGTGGTTCACTTTGATTCAGAGCCAGTGGCCAATTTGAAAGCTAAACCACGCGGAAAATTGACAATTGGATTCGACTTGACCTCTCCAACTACACAAGATATCATCCCCGATGGACTCGACTGCCTTCCGCGTACTATCATATCGCCGCGAAAATAATAGGGAGGGGGTAGTAGTGTAGGAGAGGGTGGATGAAGTAGATGGAAGAGTATGGAGGAAGACGTTGATGAGTCAGAGTAGGATGGAAAGGACATTTTGGAAGTTTTTAGTTTTCTGTTACTATCTTCTGTTCCGCTGTTCTGTATCTTCTATTTTCTGTTCAATCTTACAACTCACAACAAAAAGTGTAAAATGTGAATAATATACATGTAAAAGGTGTACTATAATAGTAGTTTATGCAATGGTTGAATTACGAGAGCCTGTAGATCACGAATGAGATACAGGGCTAAAATTTAAGGAGAATTTTTAATTATTACTTTATAACATAGTCGTCGATGGAGTCTATTTCAATTGAAAGTTCAAGAGTGTAAATGAGGAGAATAAAATATTTGTTCTTTGTCACATTTATCATTTACTTTCTCACTCTTCCAATCTCTTTCTTGAGCTATCTATTTGAGAAAAATAAGACGAAAGACTCAGTTACATCTTTGTTTCCCTCTAATGGCTTACCTTCAATTCGAGACATTTCCAAGCTCATCCACCCAAATAAATACATCTCTGCTACTCTGTGTACATCACAACGGTGACACAGACATACATAGCACGTTCCTTTTAACTTGTCAGAAATCAGCTGTTTTGGTAATAATTAAACAGTGATTTCGACACAATAATCAAAAGGCTTAAAAGTCTTAAAGACCTTTAAAGTCTTTAAAAGACATTTTTAAAGAAAACCTTTCAACGAATAACGTTTTAAAAGACCTTTTCAATAATCTGCGAGATTCAGCATTTGTAGGTTAAGTATATTGTGATATTGCTCGTCGAAACATATGTTTTTTGACAAGTCAAAAGGATCCTGCTATAGAAGTGAATAGAATAGAATGGAATTTATTTCAAAAAAACAGCACTGTAAAATAAACAGTGCATACAATCTCAGTAAAACACCTGTGAAAGAAGAAATAATGAAACGAAACCAATGAAATGGTTGTAAGAAAAAGAAGGTGAAGTAATAGAGTAAGAGAATGTAATAGAATATTGCGAAGAAATAAAGGATGAAGTAATGGAGTAGAAGAGGAACAGGCAAGTATGATGTAAGAAGTGGGAGATGAAATAATGGAGGAAAAGATATGAGAGAGTGGGAAGTAAGGATCATTGAGAAGGTTGGCTGACTCTCTTTCTGGACCAGTTTTTGAAAGAGATCTAACCAGCCGGAAAATTGACAATTCGATTCGATTTGACCGTCACAATTCCCGGATTCAACCTTGGCTGCCACACCACTCACTACATACATATACTTTTATATATATACTTATCAGTTAAATAACGATATTACTTTTCCGATACAACTAGAAATTGGTTTCTACGTTCTTCTCTGAAGCCGAGCTGCCTGCTCATACCTCTGATACCTTTCAATCCTTGGAAGTTTTCCACTTCTCATTTCTCTGAGGGTCAAGTCATTTTGGTGGTGGTCTACAGTATTTGAGGTTAGGAACTTTCTACTGTTCTTGCGATTTGTTTGAGGAGATCCTGTCGTTCCTGTTATGTTATTTGAAGCCAAAAATTATTTACCTGAAGGGATAAAAATGTCTTGTATAAGTCTTATTATTGAACTATCATTTAACTTTCAACTTTCTCACCATTCTGGATTTGCCATTTTGAATTTAATATGCAAAACAATGAACGAATGTGATATAGTTCAATAAACATGATATATATATAGAATAAAACTCTGACAAAAAACGCACATATAATGTGATATAGTTCAATAAACATAATATATATAAAGAATTTCAAAAACGCGCATATTACAATTTTTAACCAACTCTGTTACTTTGCTTTGTACTCGAAAATTAATATTTCCGATTTCAAGCCCCACATTTCACAAAGGAACAATTTTTACTCCAGTCACTCAATAATTGAACTGTTGTAATCCAAAGAATATGACCCATGAAAATTCCGAAAAGTGCCCTTCAAAATAGGGTACAAACTCTGTCTACTCTCAACTCTATTAAATTCCTTTCAAACTTAAGATTCTACAAAGACTCATACTAGAATGAGTTACTCAATCATGTATACTTTACACCAGTCAATTCATTTCTGGTCCAAAAATAAATTTAAATACGCTTCTTGGTAAAATAGTACAGCACACTATTAGAAGAAACCTACAAGGGTCTAAAGTTAATAAGGAAACTGTTTTCAGCTATAGAAAAAAGAAAAGAAATTTGAAAACAAAATTGAGAAAATATTTAACAGATTGTGCCTATCCTTGCAGTGAGCAAGGATTTCTGGATTAGAATATAATTACATGATATTTTGGTCCTAAAATATCTTTAGAAAAAAGTTAATTCAATTTTTAGACTATTGATTTCAATTTTCCAATAATTTTCTATACTCTTCATAAAAAAATCATATCGAATCAAATTATCCACCATCGTATTCCAATTAACATAACCTATATTTTTATAGTCTCAAATAATGGTCACACCATTACAATATTGGAACAAATTCCGTGTACTAAACATTCGACAACTGATAACTTTTCCCAAATCCATTACCGTTATTAGTTATAATTAAATTCCTTTCAGCCCACTCTGTACAATGCACTCACTCCCAAACCTAGGTCCACCTTCTATCATCAGAACACAGGAGAGAAATCAATTCAATCTGCTGCGTGATTGGTCCAGAGGAGGACCAACTTTTGAAGGGTGGAGAAGTAATAAAGGAATAGATGGTGGTGGAGGAGGAGGAGGGGTAGAGGAGGGGTGGCTGTCCGAAACGATCGTAATTAAGAAGAGAAAAAGAACAGCGATTGGTGGTGAAGAAAGGGGGGGGGAATGGAGGGGTAGGTGTTGAAATTAAATTTCGCGAAGTTTAATTAATGTTTTGCACATAGCGAAGGAGCGGAGAGGGATGAGGGGAGGGAGGAGAAGAGAGAGAGAGAAAGAGGGAAAGAAAGAGTAGAACGCATGCGTGGTGAGAGCACAAGTAATTGCTTGAAGTGAGGATGAAAGCATGAGGTATTAATAATAGATCAATTCAATTAAGGAAAAACTTTGATACGGGAGTTGGGAGGATGGCGGAGGTGGTAGAATCTATATTTATATATTTGGAGGAAGAGAGAGGGCAGAGAGAGTGATTTGAGAGGAAATCCAACAGCCCCCATCTACCACTCTGCTAATGAAACGGACTAATTAGAATCTGTACTGCTGTAGTCTCTCAAATCATCCACCGGCAGAGTGGAAGGGGGGCGCGGAACCCCTACTCCCCTTTTAGGGACCTGAAATTCACCCCCCCCCCCAACAAAACAATCAGACAAAAACGTAAACGACTAACGTAATCTTCTACTTCCGAGTAATTCTTCTTGTTCTTCCTCTTCTTCTTTTTGTCTTCTCGCTTTCTCTTCTTCAACATAACGTCTTTTTCTTTCTCTTCTTCCTTATCCCTTCCCCATACTCTTTCAGCTCTAAGTAGTAGTTGTTCTTGTACTTCCTGTATTTTGTCTACCCGATTTTGATATTTCAACATCTCTCTTTTCTTCATCCTCCTTCTCTAAAATCATATTATCGTTTAGCATGGATATTATCGCTATTTCTCTTTATCCTCGGCTACCAGCCAGCCCAGGATAAAAAGGAAATAGCGATAAAAAAGAGCAAGCACTAGTTCAGAAGATACTCGATTGAGTGTATGATGCCTTTTGTCCATCCGGGCTCATTTTTTTCGAAATGGTATCCACATCTTTTTCTTCCCGTTTCGACATCATCTTTAATCCCTACCTGTATAATGCTCAATCTTGACATTTTACTCATGATTATTCTTTCTTTATCTTGTTTCCTTTTCTCTTGTTCTTCCTGCTCCATCTTTTCCATTTTACTCTTCTTCTTCCTTCATCTCCTTATTTCACCAGGTCCTTCATCCTCTGTACCTGTCTAGTCTTCTCTTTCATCATTAAAACCTACCGATTCCGTTTTCTAGTTTTGCAATGATATCTTAACCATCCCCGTTATCCAATTTTTTCCTTCTTATAACCCTTTTTTCAACCATCATATTTCTATTTTCAATATTCTTCATTGTTTTATTCTCATCTCAAACAAATCTTCGTCTTTCTCACTTCATTCATCTTCATTTTATATTTTATATTCTCGTCTCTCTTGTTCATCTAATCATTCTTCTCGTTTTCCAGCTGTTATCCATATCAATCTTCTTATCCTTAACATTTGTGTTTTTCTTCCTCCATATTCTTCATCCTTTGATACTATCAAGTGCTCCTTTTCACATGAATTGAATCAATTATACTTTTTAGTCTTAACTGAAAACTAAATTATTCCCCCAATCTCCCCTCACACTTCTTCACACCTTTCCTTTCTACTTCATGCCTCATATCTCCCATATGCCCGCTTTGTTTCCTTATTCTACCTCATGTACACGTACAGGTATATTCATTCAATTTGGCTGACAGCGAATAACATTCATTCAACATATCTATGGTAACGGGTGATGTTCTGTTGAATGTTTTCCAGATACATACTATATAAAACATGTAAAAAACATATAAAATCGAAATCAACAGAACATCACTCGTTACAATAGAAATGTTAAATGAAAGCAATTTGCAATCCGCCAATTAATTAAATGAATATTACTATAGGATTATGAGGCCTTGTGTTTGTTCTCAGTTCAAATTGAAATGAACTTAAATTGAAAATGGAAAAATCTTATTCCACTACTGCCTACTTCCTTTGCACATATCTTCTCTCTTCTCTCGTCTACATATTCTTCTGCTTTGTACTGTGATTCTCCTATTCCTTATAACTTGCCTTAATCTTCGTATTTTCGTCTGTCATATCCTCTATAACCTCTTTCTCTCTCTGACGCCAATGTAATGACGTCCACCTTCCGACATCCTCTTCATCTTCTCCTCCTTCCTCCCCTTCCTCCTTCTCTCCCTCATCCACTCTTCCTCTTCCTCTTATTCTCCTTAACAAGGCAATACTGACCACCTAGCCAGGAATTGGAAAAGTACCGGAAAAGGTTCCAAACGAATGGAAGAGTCAAACCAGCCGGAAAATTGACAATCCGGTTGCCTTAACTTTGCCAATCTTCTCCTCCTTCTTCCTCTTCTCCACCACCTTCTTCTTCTTCTTCTTCTTCTTCTCCTTCTTCTTCTTCTTCTTCTTCTTCTTCTTCTTCTTCTTCTTCTTCTTCTTCTTCTTCTTCTTCTTCTTCTTCTTCTTCTTCTTCTTCTTCTTCTTCTTCTTCTTCTTCTTCTTCTTCTTCTTCTTCTTCTTCTTCTTCTTCTTCTTCTTCTTCTTCTTCTTCTTCTTCTTCTTCTTCTTCTTCTTCTTCTTCTTCTTCTTCTTCTTCTTCTTCTTCTTCTTCTTCTTCTTCTTCTTCTTCTTCTTCTTCTTCTTCTTCTTCTTCTTCTTCTTCTTCTTCTTCTTCTTCTTCTTCTTCTTCTTCTTCTTCTTCTTCTTCTTCTTCTTCTTCTTCTTCTTCTCCTTCGCCATCTTCGCCATCTGCTTCTTTCCATTCGGCCGCTATCTTTTATCTCCAGATTCGATTCAATTCTGTTACGAAAGAAGAAGACCCCCGATAGAGTAGTGGACCAATCAAAGACTGTGAAACTGTAATAGCTGCTATTTCGATTTCTATCATTGTTTGAGAGCCAAACGATCTATTTCCAACGGAAGTGTGTCTGAAAGTTGGATTCTCCAAGATCTACCAGAGGTTTCGTGGATGCAATGTTGAATAATAATAGTATATAATGAATAAAGTCCTAATTTAAGGTGGTTTAGGTAGGAGTAGGTGAATTAGGTACCATATTTTAAAAAATAAAATGTTCTATAAAATCGGTTAATAATGTTATGAATTAATTCAGGTATTGATCTACATGAATTTTTCAAATTATTATTGTTGCGTATAATTACTTATTCAAATCATATGTATCATTCTACAAACTTGATTTTTTGTTGTGTTTTTTTATCCGTGTTTTATTACAATTTTAGAATGGTTTTCTGAGATTTAACTGATTCAAACTCCACTCAAAATAAAGGGATACCACTCAAGCCAACAATACAATAATTATTTTCCCATACATATGAACACATATATTCTTGCATCTGAACACATTCAAGAGATATGAATACCTACTTTTGAAGAAATGCGTATTTAGGAATATTTGGATTAAATACATTTTCACATCAATAACGATGGCTTGAACTTTCATTACAAAGTTTGAAACAATTAGGTAGCATATTGAGGTTGCCAGCATAGAGAAGTGATTTGGAATTGTAGGAGAGTGGTTCCCAAAGAGAGATGGGGTGGATGGTTCTTGATGGTTCAGTCGTAATCGGACAGCCGATGAGAGAGCACCTAATTTCGGTTCGATTGTCGTTATCTCCTTAACTGGCTACCGTTTGCCACACCGTGCTTCAGCTTGGTTCCGCAATTCTATCCTTGAAATTCGAGTCTGAATATAGTTTTTTTTTTCTTTTAAATTTTGATCAATTCGATTCCACTCGTATTAATTCATCTTTGAAAACATGTCGGACACGTGTAAAAAGTGTAATAATGTTATTCAAGGCAAGGAGAGTCTTAAATGTACTGTGTGTAGTGGTGTATTTCATCCCTCTTGTGTGGATCCTTCGCTTAGTGATCCCAGTAAAAAAACTAGTTTGAGAAAGAACTGGAAATGTGACAAGTGTAATCAACAAGACTCCGAACAGGACAATTTAAGCTCAATTCTCAGAGAAATTCAATCCTTTCGAAAAGAGACTAACGAGAAACTTGATAAAGTTCAAAAAGATTTGAATTCCGTTACTAAAGACGTCAGTGTTTTGAAAGACCAGTACAGTGAAATTAAATCAATGTGTAAAAAGAACACTCAATGCATCGACAGTGTAGCTCATGAAAATACTCGTCTCTCCAACGAAGTGAAAGATCTGAAATCGCAAATCGCAGATCTGCAACAGCACACGCGAAAAAATAACATTATAATTTCGGGTGTACCTGTTACCAGGGGCGAGAATGTTTTCAATATTTTACAAAAGCTCGCTGTTTTGTTGAACATTAGATTTGATAAGTACGATGTATCAGCTGCACATAGATTGCCTAATAGGAACAAGAACAATCCACCGACAATTGTAGTGAATTTTGTGTCTCGTTTGTCGAAGGGTGACTGGATTTATGCGAGAAAACAGAGGAAAGGACTATCCGCATGTGAACTACATGATATTTTCCCAGACAGCCAAATCTACATCAATGAACACTTAGCGCAACACACTAGTGCCGTTTTTAATTCTGCTAGAGCTCTGCTGAAGGCTAACAAATTAGCAGCTGTATGGGTCAATGAGGGTAGAGTGTTGGCCAGAAAAAGCGCAACGAGCCCAGTTTTCCGGATTGTGGACTTGGATCAGCTCGAGGAATTCAAAACCTCAAATAAACCTCCTCAACCGACTACTGGGGGCAGTGATGGCAAGGATAAGGTCGGTGAGGTCAACCAAGGACAGTGAGTGAGTGTCTCAAATTATATTTCTTCCTCTTTTCTCTTCACCTTCATCCTTCTCTGGACGTGTTCTCCTCTCTTGCCCAACCATACTCTCGGGTTCATGAAAACAATAGTGGTGAAGATTTCTTTATTCTAAAACTCGAATTTATAAATTCATATTCTTTATTTAAACCCAAAGCGTACATATCTATTACGCATTATAATAATATGAACTAGAAACGTAGTGATGCAAACTCTCCCCGCTTATTCTTAATAATTAAAACTTACTCAATCGAATAGAAAACAGAGCAATCCTTGTTCATATAACAGATAAGATAAGCAAATAATTCCTTTCTATCTCAATAACGTTTTTTATATTTTTATTTAGTTTTGAAATAGAAAATATTTATTACATATAATATATACATCTATATAACATATAATCTGCGTCATAAGCTTGATAAAATAATGGCTTGATAATAAAAGCTTGATAAATTTACTTCACAAAAATGAAGCATTGTAAAGTTTAGTTTGTATATATATAAAGTTGTATGTAACCCAAGAGTATAAGTTTACAAAGAAATAGAAACTGATTAACTTATCCAATAGAAATATAAATAAAAAATAAAATAAAAAAAGGAATGTCCATACCAAATTAATGTGTTAATTTTTCTTATCAAAATATGTAATCACATGAGCTAATGGTTCATTTGTAAGTTCTAACCACATGTACAGATATTCAAAAAATTGAGAGATAATTGAAAATGTATTTGAAGAACAAATTTAATTTTTCTCCTTCAGTAAATAATCATCAATTAACAGCAATCCAAGTAAGTGGGGAACACTACTTCTTAACTCTTTCTCTCTATTCTCTTCACTGCTCTATTTCATAGCATTCAGCAACGGCCTTATCGGTTGTTCTTTCGCTTTATGGTGTTGTATATACATTTATATTGAAACTACTTAGATTCTAAAAATTGAACTGAATTGATGTAATATACCTTCTAAGCTATCTTTTATCTATAATTATTATCAGTTTCGAGCCTACCAGTTATAACTATCGAAGTTGTCATTATCCAGCGAATCAGATAGGCCTATAATAGAATGTTTTTTATAAGATCATAATTTTTTGGCAAGATTTGAGTTTGAGCTAATTACTAGATAGCATGAAGGCAGGTTATGGGGAGGGAGAAAATGATAACAGGAAAATTAACATATTTTTATTTATTTCTTGTTCAGTACTTTTGTTTTTTCTATCTCTTATTATTAGACTATTATTATTGTTTATTTTCTTATTACTAGGCACTTTTAGTTTATTTTCTCTTATAACAGGAGACCATGTTCTTCTTTAAATATCATAGCTCATTCATACTTGTTTTTTTTTCTTCCTAAAGTCCTATCTTTTTGAATTCATGAGGATCTGATAAGGTATATTGATAAGCTCAAATAAGACTTATTGATTCAACCAAATATCAACTCGAAGTATTGTATTTTTATTTTTTCCTTTTTTCTATTATCTGTTAGTCTTGAGTTATATTACCTTCTTATTCCTTGTATTCTTGTAATATTAGTAATAACTTTTGTAATTATTGCGGTTTTTTAAATTTCATAATCAACATTGAGCACTATGTGTGGCAAACGATTGGCATTAGGATTTTTTTTTTCTTTTTTCTATTGTTTAAATTTGAGGTAATGATTCCGACTACAGATGCTTATGATGTTCCCATTGTGGAATGTGTCACTTGTAATGATATAAACAGTTTTGTGAACATTGATCTGGATAAATCGACGGCGCTCAGGGTAGTTCACCAGAATATTCGTAGTTATAATAAAAATTTTGATTCTTTTTTAGTTTTATTGCAGGGTCTACAACTCAAATTTCATTGTATAATTCTCACTGAAGCTTGGCTCAAGGATGATTGTGATTTAAATAATATTCAAGGTTATACTATGCATAGGTCCTATAATAATTTGAATAGCAGCGATGGCATTGTTATCTACATTGATAGTAGCCTATCCGTTAACTGCAGTCAGCTGTTGCTGGGTGGAGTGGCCACAGCCTTATCTTTGACTTTTAATTGGGAGGGGGCTGAATGCGATCTGTTGGCTGTCTATCGTAGCCCTAATTCCAGCTTTCCACGATTTGTTGAGGGTCTTTCTTCCTATTACAGTAACGAAAACCGGCAATCTAAATTATGCATTTTTGCTGGCGATATTAATTGCGATCTTCTTCAACCCAATCCTTTTCCCTTACGAGATGATTACTTAGACGCACTATGTGATGCTAATTTAATACCGTGTATTGAAAAAGTCACGAGGCCGGAGAGCAATAGTTGTTTAGATCACATTTTTTTAAAAATAACATCCAATTTTATCGCTAAATCAGTCGTAATAGAGTCAACAGTGACAGATCACTTTGCCACATGCCTTATTCTTCATACCCGCGAAAATAGAAGGTCTGAACAGAGGGAGGTAAAATTTACACGAAACTGGCCCATTATCAATACGTCCATATCTAATCAGAACTGGGATCACGTTACGACTGTCGCTGACTTAGATCTATCTGCAATGAACTTTATCAACACACTTCAAAATATAATTTCGCTCAACACTATTGAAGTTGTGACTAACGCGAAAAATTCAAGGCTTAAGCCATGGATCACCTACAATCTTGTTAATTCAATTCGCAATAGAGATAAACTCAGAAAACAGTCACACAATCAACCGTTCAACATTACTCTCAGAAATAGATATATCCGTTACAGAAATGTCCTTCATTCAACTATTAAACGAGCTAAATTCCTTTACTACAAAAATAAAATAGATTCTGCAGAAGGAGACCCTCGAAAATTTTGGTCAGTTGTAAATGAGATTTCTGGGCGACCCGCGGGTAGAGATCGTATTTCGGTCGACGCTTTCAATGATGGGAACCCTGCTGCCCCTTCGAGAGTTAAGGAGATCTCAAACGATTTCAACCACTTTTTTGCTTCTGTGGGAGCGCGGTTGGCTGCGGCGATCCGACCCTCTGGTCCGTCTGAAGTGAGGGATTCCGATTATGCCACTGATTCTGTATTTGAGCTTCATCCTGTTACCGAGCATGATCTGTTGGGTGTGGTGGGCAGCATGAGGGGCCGTTCTGCGCCGGGTTGGGATGCTGTTCCGACACAATTGCTGAAGGAGAATGTGCATGGGCTGCTCCCCCCGCTTCTGTACATAATAAATTTGAGTATTTCTTCTGGAAAATTCCCAAATGCATGCAAAATGGCTAAAGTCATACCCATCCACAAATCCGGTTCAAAATCCACCATAAATAACTTCCGACCAATTTCCCTTCTGATTGCTTTGGCCAAAATACTTGAAAAATGTGTTAAAATTCAAGTTAATAATTACTTAAACATTAATAATATTATTTCTGACAATCAGTATGGCTTTAGGAATTCAAAAAATACATCTGATGCTCTTTTTGAAATAACCAAGCACGTAACAACACAAACCAGTAGGAAGCAAGTTTTAATTACTTTTTTAGATCTAGCAAAGGCTTTCGATTCAATAGATAGGAATATACTTTTTAAAAAACTTGAAGCAGTAGGTTTTCAAAATGTTACTTTAAATTGGTTCAAGAGTTATTTTAAAGACAGACAACAAAAAATATCATTAAATGGTACAGACAGTGATCCTGTGACAGTCGATTATGGTGTGGTACAGGGGAGCACCTTGGGTCCACTTCTTTTTCTTATTTACATTAACAATATTTCAAGGTTAAACCTACATGGGCAATTGTTTCTCTTTGCCGATGACACTGCACTTGTGTCATCTGGTTGCACATGGACAGAAGCCTTTAATAATGCTTCTTCTGATCTTGTTAAGCTAAAAAACTGGTTTGACAACAATTTTTTGTCGATCAATATTGATAAATCTAAGTGTCTGCCGGTTTTCCTTCGAAATAGCCCAGGACCCAGGGTGCTCAGGATGCACTCATGTGGCGACTCATTGTCTAATGTCTGTAACTGTCCGGTCATAGAGCAGGTATTAAATTATAAATATCTTGGCATTATATTTGATCACAAGTTAGGTTGGGCATCCCATGTGCAGTATCTTAAGCAGAGGCTGCGTAGATTGAACTATGCGTTTGGGCAGCTAGGACGGGTCCTGAGTGCTGGCCACTGCAGATCTGTATATTGTGCTTATGTGCAGACGTTGCTCGAGTATGGCATCTTGGCTTGGGGTGGGGCCTCCTCGGGTGTCCTGCGGCCTCTTGCGGTCTCACAGAGAGCACTTATTAAAACTCTATTAGTTAAAAATCACAGATATCCAACACATTTACTTTTTCAGGAATTTCCAGTCTTAAATATAAAACAGTTATTTATAAAAAATCTTCTAGTCTTTATTAAAAAAAGAAACTTCACATTCACAGGAATTCAGCATAATTACCCAACTAGAAACAGATTAGATACCAACATTCAATTCCCCCGTTTAAACAATTCCATTCAACTAGTAAATTGTTTCCATATAGCCCACTGGCTCTATCGTAATATTCCACCTGAGATCTCGGCAATTGAGGGGTGCAGCGTTGCCGTCTATAAGCGTAGAGTGAGTAGGTGGCTGCTCTGCATCGGTGCGGATGCTGCAGATGCTCTGCTTCAATCTCCTTACAGATGAATATATAGCAAAATTTACTTTTTTTTTATATATATTTTTTTTCAACTTACACCTTGACGCTAAAGCTGACCTACCATAATAGCCAGTTAAAAATAGTTGTAACATTAACGTCTGGTGTACCCTATGGGCGCCGTCGAGTCGGAACTCATATTAACCATCATCAATGGTACTATGTTAAAAACTGTTTTAATAATTTTCTTTTATTTTTTAATTTTCTTTATGTTATTACTATTATCTGAACTATTGTATCATTTTATTTATTCTACTTGTGTTTTTTCTCTGCTTGTTTAATGATGACTCCTCCCTGCACACGGACAAATCATCCATGCAGGGAGTATATTCAATAAATATTGTAACACTGCTATATTGTAAATTGTTTATATATATGAATAAATGAATAAATTGAAAATTGATTAGGAGTAGGACAGGATGAAGAGGATAGGAAGAAGAAGGAGAGAAGGAGAAGGAAGAGGAAGAGAAAGGAGAGAAGAAGGGAGAGGATGAAGTGTCACGTGGAAAATGGCCTGAGAAAGCTATTCCTTGTCTTTTAGCACTCAGGGACGGAGAGTGTCGTGAAGTGAAAAGTGTCCGATTCGGTCAAAAGATGTCAATGTGTCTCTTTTCTTTTTCCTTTTTACCCCTTCTCCTCACCCTCTTCTTCTCCTCCTCTTGCTCCTTCTTACTTTTCTACTACCCACAAGACATCAGCCACACTACACGCAACGAGTAGATGTTACTCAAGAAATACTACGTAGAGGGAAGAAGTAAAAGAAAAAGAAAAAGAGTTGTTGAAGAAGATGAAGAATAAGAAAAATAAGAAGCGAGGTGGTCTCTTAAAAGGCTTCTACGTACTCTGGTTGCATTTCCTCCTTCCTCCTCCTCCACCCCTTCTCCTCCTCCTACTCCTACTCCTCCTCCTTCTCCTCCTCCTCCTCCTGCTCCCTCCTCCTCTTCCTCCTCCTCCACCACCTCTTCCTCCTCATCCCCTCTCTTGCCACCCACCCTTTCGGGTTGTAATCCTTCCATTCACTCCTCGATAGTGGCTGCTTTCTTCCACTTTACACTGTCTTTCAACCACTCAGTTACCTCCTTCAACATACTTCTTATTTCTTGTATATAACAACGTAGTAACCAAAGTACAATAAAAACAGAGTGATGATGTAATCAAAGATCATGGAATTAGGCAAGTGCATGGAATTGTGGTGTTTCATGTAAATCAATTCTCTAACAAAGAAATTACTAATTCTACACTTCATCTGTAACCCAAACTTAGGGCCTGGTCACATACGATTGTGGTTTGCTTTACTTTACTTCACTTTACTAACAAAGCTAACTTGTTTACTTCACCTCACTCCACTAACAAAGCTAACTTTTTTACTTCACTTCACTTCACTTACTCTCATATGAATCGTATGGTATATAGTAAATGAAGTGAAGTAAAGCAAACCACAATCAAAGTAGCTCTTCTAGTAAAGTGAAGTAAAGTAAAGCAAACCTCAATCGTATGTGACCAGGCCCTTGGAATTTTAGAACAATTAGTGATTCTTTATACAAAATTAATAGTGAAGGTTCAACAAAACAATTTTCTATTATAATATTTTCCATTTTAATTAGTTGATTGAAACAGACGTTTTGAGTAGTATTCAAAATATATACTCTCAGCATTGGCTTGGAAAGGCTTGGACGAGAATGTTCCAGATGCTGTGAATTTTAGAAAATATACGTACTATCATTTCTCATAAAATTGAGAAGGTGACAGTAATTTGCACATAACCATGATTTTTGGACTGTTTATGTAACTCAACTTAGGAATTGAAGAAGTTGAAGATATAAAGTAAAATCTATAATTTCCCAATAAGTTCAACATAGAGCATGATCAAAATTCCTCGATCTTCTATTTCTCAATCTTTGAAATAATAATACACATAGGACAAGAATAAAATAACCAACTATCTGTCAATTCTATGTTTAACTTGTTTGGTAATATGATCTTTTCTAGGTATTAAGTAATTGGGAAAATGTCTCCAAGTCGCCCAAATTGCAATTCAACGACATAGGATACATGGTTGTGATTTGTCTTTGTGTGCTGGCACATGCTTGCAGATACGCGTGCGCGAGTCGCGTGTGTATTGCGAGGGGGGGGATGCTCGTTAAAGTGGAAGCGATGGGTTATTTTTAATGAGGCTTCGTTATGCCGAAAGTCACATCTCTACTTTTTCTTCCTCTTCCCCTTCTTCTTTTTCTTAATCTCCTTCTTATTATTTTTCTTCTTCACCTCCCTCATCTTCAAAGCCCACCCTTCCTCCTCTCTCCATCATTCACACATTCATCCTGCACATATTAGCTCTACACACTCTGCATCTGTCCTTCTCTTACTTCTCATTCACCCGCTCTCCCTACCCCTGCATGTGGCCATCCATCTTAACAAATTGACACATTGCACACTCTACACCACTCCCCTCTTCCTCCTCCTCTCCACCTTTTCTCCTCCTTCTCATTCTTCTTCTTCATCATCCTCTTCTTCCTATGTTTCTTCTTTTTCTTTTCCTCCCTCTTCTTCTCCTTCTCCTTCGTCTTCTCCTAGCAGCTAGTTACTGTGAAAATCAGTAATTGTGTCGTCATACCTCTGGGCTTCGTTATGATGGTTTTGTCACATTGTAGTTTATTTGTGAGTTTTTTGTTGTTTGTATTTTGTTTTGAAGTTACTCCAATATTTCACGACATCCAGAGATTCGTTTTAATTATTTTGAACGTTCATATTACTTTCACATGAAAATCCTCAGTGTTGTTATTGCAGGTTGTCATAGGGTTTATTTGATTTATATGTCGTCATAGTTTCATGTAGATCATGAAATTCACTATTTGTATTTTCGGTTTCAGAGTTATTTAGTTTTTGAATATTTTCCATTGTTTCTTGTTCAATTTTGCACACGAGTCATCATTTTGAAATTATTTATAAATGGAAATAATATTATAGTATTGTTTTTTCATGATATCAGGTGTCCTATTTTAATGTGATCACGATGTGTAATACAGTACGTAGCCTTATCTTGAACACTGTCAAATCTTAATTCAAATCCACCAATCAGTTATGAATCAAGATATCCAGAAGAAAAATTATATTCTATACTATTTACTATATACGATCGTACAATACGATTTACTATTCAATCTATTCTAATAATGATATTATATTCCACTATAATAATTATCGATATCATACACCTATGTGAATCAAATCAGTGTACAGTCCCTTGAATCAGCTAGTCTAGCGGGTGATAATTAATCTGACATCCGCCTTTAAACTGGAAATTTTGTCTAAAACCTGAATAGGCGTGTTGGATGACTCAGACCTGGCCATTCGGTAGTTAACAATTGAACGTAACGAAGCAGTCTCCGTCGATTTAACTTGCTTCAATTATTGTCACAGGAAGACTCCACTTTAAACTGTCCGGCTTTCAATTTTCGGACCAGACGTCTGAAACACACCGCTATTCTACTTCATGGTCCTATTCCTCCTCCTCCTTCTCCTCCTTTTTCTCATTCTTCTAATTCTTCTCCTTCTCCTTCTTTTCCTCCTTTTCCTCCTTCTCCACCTTTCCTCCTTCTCCTCCTCCTCCTTCTCCTTCTCCTCTTTCTCCTACTTCTCCTCCTTTTCCTCCTTCTTCTCCTTCTCCCGTTCTCCTCCTTCTCCTCCTTCTCCTCCTTCTCCTCCTTCTCCTTCTTCTCCTCCTTCTCCTCCTCCTCCTTCTCCCCTCCTCCTCCTTCTCCTAATTCTCCTTCTTCTCCTCCTTATCCTCCTTCTCCTCCTTTTCCTTCTTCTCCTCCTTCTACTCCTTCTCCTCCTTCTCCTCCACCTCCTCATTCTCCCTGGTCTCCTCCTTCTCCTCCTCCTCCTCCCCTCCTTCTTCTCCTTCTCCTCCTCCTCCCCTCCTTCTTCTCGCCTCCTCCTCCTTCTCCTCCTCTTCTTCTTTAACTTCATCCTTACTGTCTCCTCATTCAATTTTCCTTGTTCTTCTCTAAATTCTTGCTTCTCTATGTTTCCGTCCCCTTTTATCAATTGTTTTATTCCTCTCCTTCCATCTTTTCCCATTGCGAAATACTTTTCTTTCTCTTATCATACTTTACTTTTCTTGTACCTCTTAACTTGATCTTTATTTATCTCATCCCAAGTCTTCTTTACCTATTGCCTTGTTTCTCCTCTTTTTTGATCTCAAACCATTTCTTCTCATTTTGTGAGTTGTTATTTACTTGTTTTTCCTCTTATTTCCTTTCCTGTTCTCAAGTTCTGTCTCTTTTCTTATTAACAATAATTATACCCTTCATGTAATGTTTTACTTTATACAGTAGAAGTCTCACTATCAACGTTTTAATGCACTAAGCACAATTGGTACTACTCAAACTTGTTTCTTTAATTTTCTTCGTTTCTTATTTATTTTTTCGATCACCTAATGTTACATTCATCAACACTTCTATCTTCACCGTACCTCCGGATTCAAACTCAAATGAATTTCATTATTTTTTTGAGTTTCCACTAAAATAGAGTTCCACTAAGTGGAACTTCAAGTTGAAATACTACTAAGTGGAATTTCATTCCCACTTATCCAAGTATTCTCTTACATCCTTTTTGAAAATTCACCTCTAACACCTCTTGTCCTCCTTCTCCTCTGTATTATTCTTATTCCCCTCTTTTATTTGTCTTTCTCACCTCTCTTCCTCATTTTTCCATCATTTATTTTTCCTCTTCCAGTTAGTCAGAGTGGAACAGGGTGAGTGACCCTATCTGACAGCTTTCCTCTCCCTCCTTCTTCATCTTCTTTTCATCCCCTTCTTCCTCTCATTATTCTTCTCCAATTTCTCATTTTGTTTACATCTTCATTCTCTACTCAATCTCCATTCTCTTTTCCTTCCCTCGATGATGCTGATCATTATCCTTCCAAAACGGCATTCTCCCAACAGGCCGCATCATCCTAATCGCCTGTTTCCTTGCCGCATGCCGTGATAGCATTCTGACCACGTGACCAGCCCTATACCGCTGTCACAGTCCATTAGCCAGCAATCGACAATTTAACAACTCTAATAGCTCCTGCTTCTTGTTGACTGTTGGATCTTCTAGTCTACACCCGGTCCTATAGAACTAAATACATATATACACGATATACAATTGTATGTACTTGTACTATGTTTGATACATAGACTGTTGTATGTACTACAATTGTTTATATGTAGCTGAGGGAACTACTTAGAGCCGGTTCGATTGCAATTAGGATGTAATGAGTCCTCATTTTACGGTCGCTTGCTTTTGAGAGGAAAGTTTTACAAGGCTCGGTAAAAAACCCACCCAATCCCAATGATGGGACCTTCTGTGCATTATTGTTTCCTTCTACTCTTGGTTTCTTTACAGAAGATTCTATTATGTTTCTAAAGTTCTATACATTTTTAAAGTTGTGGTATTCTTTTTTAATCATCCTGTATTATGTATTATAAAAATAATAAACGATGATAACTACAATAATATTGTATTAAAATAATATAATAATTATAATATTATTATAATAATAATTGTACAAAAATATATTTTGCTTCAAGTCGTTCGGTAAGGCTAGGCGTACACCGGTTAGTCAAGACAAGATTAGTCACGTTTAGTCACAGTACTTCACATAGTTGCTTATGAAGCAACACACACCGATTAGTCATTGCATCATTGTGTGCTGCTTCATAAGCAACTATGTGAATTTATGTGACTAAACGTGACTAATCTTGTCTTGTCTTGTCTTGACTAACCGGTGTACGCCTAGCCCAACGGCTGCCGACGACTGAGGCCCAGTCGAAATTTACCGTCCGTATGTACCAAGTTTTAATATCAAAATAACAGAACAATTTTCGTGATAATTTGGAAGATTGTTACTGTTGTTACAACACATTGAACTCAAAATATTCCCCACAGTACCATCAACATATCCGACATTTTCTACAATTTAATTAAAGCCTGAAGTAATAATGTCGAGTTAGGAATAGAACTTTGACTATTTTGTCTAAAGTAGCAGTTGCTAGTGAGTGGGAACTAATTGGCCCTTATAATAATGCTGTCAAAACATGTCTGCTACCGCCGCCTGCTTGGTTTCGTTTGCCAATACACTTTTGCATCTCTAATTGGACGTCATTAGTGGGCTGGGTGGGGGGAGGAAGGGTATTGGATTTAATTAGCAGGAAAGACGAATGACTCGGCGGCTCGGTATAATGCTAACCAAAGGAAAACGAATGGTGTACATGAGCAGGAGAAGGAGGTGGAGGAGGAGGATGAGGAGGGAGGAGGAGGAGGAGGAGGAGGAGGAGGAGGAGGGAGGAGGAGGAGGAGGTGGAGGAGGAGGTGGAGGAGGAGGAGGTGGGGAGGATGAGGAGAAGGACAGGGGAGGAGGAGGAGGAAAGAAGGAGGAGGAAGATGGTGAGAAGGAGGATGACGAGAAAAAGAGGGAGGAGGAGGAGGAAGATGAGTAGAAGGATGATGACGAGGAAAAGGGGAAGGAGGAGGAGGAGAAGAGAGAATGAGGTGGTGGATGAGGAGGAGTTGAGGAAGTGGCGGGGAGGGGAAGAGGAAGGGGGAAGACAGATGAGAAGCAGGAAGAGTACGTGAAGAAGGAGAGTCAATCGATAATAAATTTATTTGACTGTAAATATATGAATAGTGATTGTGATGATGTTGTTTACTGTTAGCATTCCTATAGAAAATATGTAATTCATTATAGAACTTAAAATAGAAATTCATTTAGTTTTGTTGAGATTGAGATACGAAGATATTGTTTAAACATTTTATTCCAGTGAAGATTAAGGTTAAGATTAGATTAAAATTAAAGGTTTCTTACAGCGATATCAAGAAGTGCATCCTTCGTATGCTACAACATTACAAGAACAAAGTGGACAAGGATAAACAACGATTTATTATTGTACTTTCTCACTTAATCACACAGTTTGATTTTATTCAGGTCCTAATGATGATTTTTGGGAGCTAAATACCACCTTGCGGTCTGAGAAGCCGGCTGGCTAACAATGTAGACGGTTAGCTGAAGGGCTGAATGGGCTGGTGAGGGGTGAGGTAAAGGGCTAAGGCTAATAAGGGATGTTTGTAGTTAGTTTGCTGCCGGTGTCTGGTCCGTGCTCCTACTACAGCAAGGAACAGCGTGCAGTTTCTAATTAACCGGCTGTGTTTTGAATTAGACGGAAGAAGGGATGGGATGGAGAAGGGAGTGGGAGAAGGAAGGAGGTGGTGAGAGAAGGAAGAAAAGGGAGAAGAGGAGGAAAGGATTGGTAAGAGAAGAAGGAGGGGAGAAGACACAAGAAAGGGGGAGTAGTGATGAGGGGATAGGAGGTAGAAATAGAAGGAAGGAAGAGGAGAACGATGAGGAGGAAGGAGGGGATGGGATGGAGAAGGGAGTGGGAGAAGGAAGGAGGTGGTGAGAGGAGTAAGGAGAGGAAGAAGAGAAGGAAAGGATTGGTAAGAGGAGAAGGAGGGTGAAGACACAAGAAAGGAGGAGTAGTGATGAATGAGAAGATAGGAAGTAGAAATAGAAGGAAGGAAGAGGAGGACGATGAGGAGGAAGGAGAAGGAGGAGAGATGAGAAGAAGGGAGTAGAGGAGAGGATTTAGGAAGTAGGAATAGAAGGGAGGAAAGGAGTGGAAGTGGTGAAGGAGGAGAAGGAAGAAAAGGGAGAAGAGAGATGAGAAAGAGAGAGAAGAGATGAGGGGATAGGAAGTGGGAATAGAAGGAAGGTTGAGGAAAAATTGAAGTGGAGAATGGAGGAAAGTGAGAAGTGATGAGAAGGAGGTAAAGAGATGAGGGTACAGTTATTGTGAATAGAAGGAAGGAAGAGGAAGAAGGGGAGGAGGAATGGAAGTAGTGAAGGATGGGAAGGAAGGTGTATGAGGAGAGATGAGAAAGAGGGAGAATAGAAGAGGGTACAGGAAGTGGAAATAAAAGGAAAAAGAAGAGGAAAAGAGAGTAGAAGTAGAGAAGGAGGAGAGGAAGAGGAGGAAGAAGAAAGGAGATATAAGAAACAGATAGAAGAGATAAGGGGAAAGGAAGTAGGAATTGAAGGTAGGAAGAGGAAGAACAGGAAGAAGAAGGTGGAGGTGGTACAGGAGGAAGAAGAAGGAGAGGCGAGATAGAGGAGTAGAGAAAAGGGTATGGGTAGTAGGAATAGAAAAAGGGAAGAGGATGACGGGAAGAGCGTAGAAGTAGGGAAGGAGCAGAAAGAAAAAGAAGGAGGAAGGATTCGGGAAGATGACGAAAGAGGTGGAAGGTGGAGAAAGCATGGGTGAGGTATAGAGAGGTAAGGAATGGAGGAGGAGGGAGAAAAGAAGGTAAGAAGGAGGATGAAAGGAGGTTGTCGTGATTGAGGAAAGATTTTCAACAAGGGAATGATAAGGAAAAAGGTTTGACTAGTCATTTGACTGAGAGATGAAGAGAATGAGGAGTAAAAAGGAAAGAGGAGAGAAAAAGAAGAAGAAGGAGAAGAAGGAAGAAGAAGGAAGGAGAAGAAGAAGAAGAAGAAGAAGAAGAAGAAGAAGAAGAAGAAGAAGAAGAAGAAGAAGAAGAAGAAGAAGAAGAAGAAGAAGAAGAAGAAGAAGAAGAAGAAGAAGAAGATGGTGATGATGATGATGATGATGATGATGATGATGAAGATGAGGAGGAGAACTAGATTCAAGAATAGTAGTATGAGGAGAAAGAGCAAGGCAAGAAAATGACGTTATAGAGTTAGTTAGGATTGATGAGCTGTAGCATATGATTTAACCAAATCATCTCAATTTACACTATTTCCAATACTGTAGTTTCCGTATTAACACCATGGGCTTGTTCTATTTAAAAAAACTTGAAGTCAAGAAATACAGGAAAATGTTGAACTCACACTAAACAGCCAGATTTTTCAATCCCATTCAGTTTATGTGACTTGTGGTTCGTTTCCTCTAAAGTGTAAAGTTTTACATGTGAACAAAAGATGTTGCACATAACCCAGCTTGTTCGTTTCAACAAAACGATATGAAGATGAGATTCAATATTCTGATTCAGTCCGACGATATGTTTTTGATTTACTGTATCTACATGAACTGCGAAGATGTAACGAAGGAAGAGAAGCAGCATGTGTGCGAGAGGACAGTAAATGAGGAGGAAGAGGAGAGGGAGAGATAAGATAGAGAGAGAGTTAGAGAGAGAATAACGAAGTAGTGTGTTTGAGAGGCGTGTGATAATGATTGGAATTGATCAAGTCGAGTGCGATTGGAGGAAACCGCCCTAGGCGAGTGGCGAAATTTCCTTAGCCAAGATTGGCTTTCATTTCCGCAGTCTAGCAGCTAGGTGCGACCCCTGGATAGCGTTGTGCAGCTTAAACTGACACAATCTGTTCGAAATTGATTTCAAGAGTTTAATTGGACAATATTTGGACGGTTCTACCCATATAAACATGATGAATCATAGAAAGTAAGGAATCAAAGCTGTTAGTTGTAATCCACTCATGTTGGTCCATCTTCGTTTATTTGGTTTAAAAGCTCTAATGTGAATTATATCAAATATAAACTTATGGCCGCTTTCCCCAACGCTGCTTTTAAGCAATACATCTGACTTGAGCCTCATTTGGAGAATAGGAAAAGTATAGAAAAACAATTGAGCGTCAGCTGTTATTACTTAAGCAGCGTTGGGGAAAGCGGCCCTTATAATACCTAGATTTGAATTTGAGCCTTTGACAAAAACGGATTTCCATGAGGAGAAACCTGACAATGATTGGACAATTTCAATGGAATACTATTTGAACAATATTCAATTTATTCTGAAGATAATTTCAAGAGAAATTCTCAAATTCATACTCCTGAAGCCCGCTTTACCCAACGCTGCTTAAGCAACAGGTGAAGCTCAAATTGACTTTTCCTATCCTCCGAATGAGGCTTAAGCTAGATGTATAGCTCAAGCAGCGTTGGGGAAAGCGGGCCTTAATGATTTAAATCTTCTGAGCATATTGTAACACAGTTCAAACATACTGTTCCACTGGGTTAAAAACATATTAACCTGAAAAATATTCAAAATTTAAAATTTAAAGTTCAATAATTATGTTCTACTTCCTACTTGTTTGAGTTCTAAGCCTCGACGTCCACTAGGACTGTTTCTAGTTTACTAGTTTCTCTACAATGATATTGTGTCCAGGAAATTCTAGGATTCTAGTTGGAATAAGAATCAATTTGTCCTAACAAAGGACTGGTGAGGTTCAATAATCATGCTCTCAACTAATACCAAAGAGGATCATAGAAAGGAAGATCTTTCTTCTATTTCTTCAAACATCCTCATTGCTAATACTGTGAAACTTCGAAACTACAACGGTCTTCCCTATGTGAGTCATTGAATAATTACTAGAGATTGTTGATCCTCTTTTGAAATATTCCACATAACCTTCTCAGCTTTCAGCAGAATATGAATTAACGTAGCCTACCCTAACAAGGTATTGGTGCCCTTTAACATTATTACTGTCTGAACTATATTATGAAACTTTGAAAACGAATAACGTGGTTTTCAAAGTGGTCAACACTCAAGCATGAAACAAGTGCAATTAGTACAGAAAATGGATAGCGTGATTTTGGAATTGAAAGTGGAATACGGCCAAAGGAATATAATGAAGGAGAATAAGCTGAAATTAGAATTGTTGGAAAGGGATGATCAGTAGGTAGTTCTGTGTAATGATGATGGAAAGGGGTTGAAAGCTGATGAGAAGTGATTGAACGAGTACTTGGGAGTAAGAGTGAGAGAGAGGGAGTGAGAGAGTGATTGGGAGAGACAGAGAGAGTTCAAGTAAGAGAGATCTTGAAAGCAGCTTGCCCGCATCCAATTTGTTGAGCAATTCTATCGCTTTCATTAATCAGTAACACTAATTATCTCCTTCTCTGCAATCTCACTTCTTCTCTTCTTTCTTCTTCTTCTTCTATTCTTCTTCTTCTTCTTCTTCTTCTTCTTCTTCTTCTTCTTCTTCTTCTTCTTCTTCTTCTTCTTCCTTCTTCTTCTTCTTCTTCTTCTATTGTCTTATTATTATTATTTCCTATTTTTGTGTTAACACTGTTATTTACGTGTAATATCACTTCCTCAATACTTGGAGCTTTAATCAATGTTTGTCTCAATTTTTATATCAATAGTATTGTCAATGACAATATACTTGGAAATAATATTGTAACATATGTTACAGAGTGGGCACCTGTCGTCTTGAATCTATCATTTATCTAAATGAATTTGACGCTGACTTTATTGTTAATGTTTGATATTACAAATTACAAAAGTCTAATCTATTGCATTACAGATATTCAGATAACTATGATAATTTGGAAGCAAAATCCAGTTGACATAGGTTTCTGTAGTAGTTTCAATTCATAATTTTTCAGTCTAAAATTTGTACAAATAATTTCAAAGCATTTATTCCCCGTTAAACTGTATTTGATCCGTAAATACTCAAACAATATTGGTAGGGAAATGCTGAATATGTAGAGGTATTTTTCTGTGGATTTTTCTTAAAACTCTGGAATAATTTTCATGTTCAAGTATCCAATTCTGAATTTTCAACTTTCTGGAAATGCGGTAGAATTTTTTCAACAGTATAATGAGAAGTGCATTATTTATTATTTCACTCATAGTTTTTAAGTAATCTCAAATACCCCAGATAGGAGTATCTATACTGAATAGGATACACAGGGAGCAATCACTAGTAAAACCAATTGGCTTACAATAATTTTGATCAGTTGGTTCAATCATCTCAACTTGAATCAATTTATGGTTATTGAATGAGTCCAGATATTGGTGCATAAACAAGGTGGCGCGCTCCTTGCAAGACAGCGGCAAACAGCGGAACTAAAACAACAATTCAATTTACATTGCGAGTCGCATTCAGAGCCAGACTCATATTGGCAATGTCCCTCCCTCACCCCACCCACCAAGGTGGATTTCATCTTCGATAATTGGATTCTTGATTATAAACGCTTACTGAAGGGTGAGAAAGGAGGAGGAGAGGAAGAGAAGGAGAAGGAGTAGGAGGAGAAGCAGATGGAGGTGTGTGGGAATGGATAAGAAAGCGATGGTGTGAAGGAGGGGAAAGGAGAGGAAGAGGAATGGAAATGAAGTTGAGGATGGATGGACGAAGGTGTTGATTAGAGGGAGAAAGTTTTATAGAGGAAGGAAGGGAGGAAGTGGGAGTAAGAGGAGGAGAAGTGGAAGAAGGTGAAAAGGAAGGTTGAGAGATAGAGAATGAAGAAGAATTGTGTAAGCGAAGTGTAGGATGAGGAAAAGAAAAGGCGATAACAAGTAGAAGGAGGAGGAGGAGGAAGAAGAGGTAAATCAAATTTGAGACAGGGATAAGTGGGAACAAAAGAAAAAGAAAGAAGAAGAGAAGAGGAAGGAGAAGAAGGAAAAGAAGAAGAAGAAGAAGAAGAAGAAGAAGAAGAAGAAGAAGAAGAAGAAGAAGAAGAAGAAGAAGAAGAAGAAGAAGAAGAAGAAGAAGAAGAAGAAGAAGAAGAAGAAGAAGAAGAAGAAGAAGAAGAAGAAGAAGAAGAAGAAGAAGAAGAAGGACAAGAAGAACAACAAGAAGAGATGAAAGGGAACGACCGGAAGAAGATTTGCAGCCTCATTGGAAGTATGATGAGATTTTGATAAGAAAATATAGGTAGAGGAGAAGTAAGAAAAATAGAAAAATAGTGAGAAGAGACGATAAGAAGGAAATAAAGGAAATGAAGGAGATAGAAAAACGGAAAAAAGAATGATTGATTGACTGACTGCTTTCATTTTGAAGAGGAGGAGAGAGAAAAGGTCAGAGATATGAAGGAGGCAAATAAAAAGGGGATTGTTAACATAACTAGGGGTATCTGGAATTAAGAATAAGATCGTTCCGAGAAGGGGAACTAGTGATCAAGGAGAGATTGAGAGAGAAAAAAGAGGAATATAAATCTTGAAACAGAATCAGGCCTATGTGGAGAAAGTTGATGGTAAGAAATTGGTTGCGATAGAGAGTGCGAAGAACAGAGGAGAAGAAAATTGGGGAGAAGAAAGGTTGAAACGGAATGAAGGAAAGTGGTTTGGGATAGTGAAAGTGGAATGAATACGGGAAAAGAGAAAGAGGGGGGAGGAAGGGTTGAAACGGAATTGGGAATGGAATGTGTGAGGAAAAGTTGGAAGGGAGAATTGGAGAGGGATAGGATGTGTGAGAGAATTGATAGTGGGCGGAATGTAGAGGGGTGGGAGGGGGGTTTGTGGCCAGATACCAATCAAACTTGGCGAAAAGCAATTGTGAGGACAATAGTGAGCGCTAGTTAGATTGCGACTGTTTATTTCACTCAGGATTATTATGGTCGGGTTCAGGGGTGTATGCGTGTTGGGTGATTGAAAACCGTCATATACCATATGGAGGACCTATGTATAATTCCAAGGACTAAGGTAAGATTTTTACCTTAATAATATACATTATTATTATACTCCAACAATAATTATTAATTTATATAAAATTCATTATGGTATTTACTGAGAAATTAGTTGCAGATTGGGCAAATTATAGAAAAATCTGTATTGAAGTTGCCATCAAAAGGCTGAACATCTGTGAGTTTGCAATGTTTTGAATAAATATAATAATCTATCCTCTCCAAAAAATTCTCTAAAAAATAATTCGTCACCCGTCTTCTACCCCCGACCCTATTGAAAACTCTGGTGTGGAAACTAAAATTTGTGTACCAAAGAAAAAAATCCAGAAAAATTTTATAAGCTTTCAGTAAGAAAATGTTTTGATATAGCCTAAATAATGAACCCGTCACCCTCTGCAATATACATAATATACATACAATATAATAATTATGTGTAGCCAACCCAAACGAAAATGAAAACTCTGTTCTGAAAGCCATTGACATTGAAGAAAAAATTT